>CAMRHE010001684.1:15000-52362 GCA_947044405.1 Leptodactylus fallax
CCTCTCCTCTATCCCTATATATCACACAGCTCGGCTCCTCTCCTCTATCCCTATATATCACACAGCTCGGCTCCTCTCCTCCATCCCATACCCCTATATATCACACAGCTCGGCTCCTCTCCTCCATCCCATATCCCTATATATCACACAGCTCAGCTCCTCTCCTCTATCCCATAACCCTATATATCACACAGCTCAGCTTCTCTCCTCTATCATATAACCCTATATATCACACAGCTCAGCTTCTCTCCTCTCTCTATAACCCTATATATCACACAGCTCAGCTTCTCTCCTCTATCATATAACCCTATATATCACACAGCTCAGCTTCTCTCCTCTATCATATAACCCTATATATCACACAGCTCAGCTTCTCTCCTCTATCCTATAACCCTATATATCACACAGCTCACTACCCTATATATCACACAGCTCAGCTTCTCTCCTCTATCCTATAACCCTATATATCACACAGCTCGGCTTCTCTCCCTCTATCATATACCCCTATATATCACACAGCTCAGCTCCTCTCCTCTATCCTATATCCCTATATATCACACAGCTCAGCTTCTCTCCTCTATCATATAACCCTATATATCACACAGCTCAGCTTCTCTCCTCTATCCTATAAACCTATATATCACATAGCTCGGCTCCTCTCCTCCATCCCATACCCCTATATATCACACAGCTCGGCTCCTCTCCTCCATCCCATATCCCTATATATCACACAGCTCAGCTCCTCTCCTCTATCCCATAACCCTATATATCACACAGCTCAGCTTCTCTCCCTCTATACCTATATATCACACAGCTCAGCTTCTCTCCTCTATCATATAACCCTATATATCACACAGCTCAGCTTCTCTCCTATCATATAACCCTATATATCACACAGCTCAGCTTCTCTCCTCTATCCTATAACCCTATATATCACACGGCTCAGCTTCTCTCCTCTATCCTATAACCCTATATATCACACAGCTCGGCTTCTCTCCCTCTATCCTATACCCCTATATATCACACAGCTCAGCTCCTCTCCTCTATACCCTATATATCACACAGCTCAGCTTCTCTCCTCTATCCTATAACCCTATATATCACACAGCTCAGCTTCTCTCCTCTATCCTATAAACCTATATATCACATAGCTCAGCTTCTCTCCTCTATCCTATAAACCTATATATCACACAGCTCAGCTTCTCTCCTCTATCCCTATATATCACACAGCTCAGCTTCTCTCCTCTATCCCATATATGTGAATATATATATATATATATATATATATATATATATATCACACAGCTCGGCTCCTCTCCTCTATCCCATACCCCTATATATCACACAGCTCAGCTTCTCTCCTCTATCATATACCCCTATATATCACACAGCTCAGCTTCTCTCCCTCTCCTTACCCTATATATCACACAGCTCAGCTTCTCTCCTATCCTATAACCCTATATATCACACAGCTCAGCTCCTCTCCTCTATCCCATACCCCTATATATCACACAGCTCAGCTTCTCTCCTCTATCCTATACCCCTATATATCACACAGCTCAGCTTCTCTCCTCTATCATATAACCCTATATATCACACAGCTCAGCTTCTCTCCCTATCATATAACCCCATATATCACACAGCTCAGCTTCTCTCCTCTATCCTATAACCCTATATATCACACGGCTCAGCTTCTCTCCTCTATCCTATAACCCTATATATATCACACGGCTCAGCTTCTCTCCTCTATCCTATAACCCTATATATCACACACCTCGGCTTCTCTCCCTCTATCATATACCCCTATATATCACACAGCTCAGCTCCTCTCCTCTATCCCTATATATCACACAGCTCAGCTTCTCTCCTCTATCATATAACCCTATATATCACACAGCTCAGCTTCTCTCCTCTATCCTATAAACCTATATATCACATAGCTCAGCTTCTCTCCTCTATCCTATAAACCTATATATCACACAGCTCAGCTTCTCTCCTCTATCCCTATATATCACACAGCTCAGCTTCTCTCCTCTATCCCTATATATGTGTATATATATATATATATATATATATATATATATATATATATATATCACACAGCTCGGCTCCTCTCCTCTATCCCATACCCCTATATATCACACAGCTCAGCTTCTCTCCTCTATCATATACCCCTATATATCACACAGCTCAGCTTCTCTCCTCTATCATATACCCCTATATATCACACAGCTCAGCTTCTCTCCTCTATCCTATAACCCTATATATCACACAGCTCAGCTTCTCTCCTCTATCATATAACCCTATATATCACACAGCTCAGCTTCTCTCCTCTATCCTATAACCCTATATATCACATAGCTCGGCTCCTCTCCTCCATCCCATACCCCTATATATCACACAGCTCAGCTCCTCTCCTCCATCCCATAACCCTATATATCACACAGCTCAGCTCCTCTCCTCTATCCCATAACCCTATATATCACACAGCTCAGCTTCTCTCCTCTATACCCTATATATCACACAGCTCAGCTTCTCTCCTCTATCATATAACCCTATATATCACACAGCTCAGCTTCTCTCCTATCATATAACCCTATATATCACACAGCTCAGCTTCTCTCCTCTATCCTATAACCCTATATATCACACGGCTCAGCTTCTCTCCTCTATCCTATAACCCTATATATCACACAGCTCGGCTTCTCTCCCTCTATCATATACCCCTATATATCACACAGCTCAGCTCCTCTCCTCTATCCCTATATATCACACAGCTCAGCTTCTCTCCTCTATCATATAACCCTATATATCACACAGCTCAGCTTCTCTCCTCTATCCTATAAACCTATATATCACATAGCTCAGCTTCTCTCCTCTATCCTATAAACCTATATATCACACAGCTCAGCTTCTCTCCTCTATCCCTATATATCACACAGCTCAGCTTCTCTCCTCTATCCTATCTATATGTATATATATATATATCTATATATATATATATCTATATATCACACAGCTCGGCTCCTCTCCTCTATCCCATACCCCTATATATCACACAGCTCAGCTTCTCTCCTCTATCATATACCCCTATATATCACACAGCTCAGCTTCTCTCCTCTATCATATACCCCTATATATCACACAGCTCAGCTTCTCTCCTCTATCCTATAACCCTATATATCACACAGCTCAGCTTCTCTCCTCTATCATATACCCCTATATATCACACAGCTCAGCTTCTCTCCTCTATCCTATAACCCTATATATCACATAGCTCAGCTTCTCTCCTCCATCCCATACCCCTATATATCACACAGCTCAGCTCCTCTCCTCTATCCCATATCCCTATATATCACACAGCTCAGCTCCTCTCCTCTATCCCATAACCCTATATATCACACAGCTCAGCTTCTCTCCCTATCTATACCCCTATATATCACACAGCTCAGCTTCTCTCCTCTATCCTATAACCCTATATATCACAGAGCTCAGCTTCTCTCCTCTATCCTATAACCCTATATATCACACAGCTCAGCTTCTCTCCTCTATCCTATAACCCTATATATCACACAGCTCAGCTTCTCTCCCCTATCATATACCCCTATATATCACACAGCTCAGCTTCTCTCCTCTATCTATACCCTATATATCACACAGCTCAGCTTCTCTCCTCTATCATATACCCCTATATATCACACAGCTCAGCTTCTCTCCTCTATCATATACCCCTATATATCACACAGCTCAGCTTCTCTCCTCTATATACCCCTATATATCACACAGCTCAGCTTCTCTCCTCTATCATATACCCCTATATATCACACAGCTCAGCTTCTCTCCTCTATCCCTATATATCACACAGCTCAGCTTCTCTCCTCTATCCTATATATCACACAGCTCAGCTTCTCTCCTATCATATAACCCTATATATCACACAGCTCAGCTTCTCTCCTCTATCATATACCCCTATATATCATACAGCTCAGCTCCTCTCCTCTATCATATACCCCTATATATCACACAGCTCAGCTTCTCTCCTCTATCCTATAACCCTATATATCACACAGCTCAGCTTCTCTCCTATTATATAACCCTATATATCACACAGCTCAGCTTCTCTCCTCTATCATATAACCCTATATATCACACAGCTCAGCTTCTCTCCCCTATCCTATAACCCTATATATCACAGAGCTCAGCTTCTCTCCTATTATATAACCCTATATATCACACAGCTCAGCTTCTCTCCTATTATATAACCCTATATATCACACAGCTCAGCTTCTCTCCTCTATCATATAACACTATATATCACACAGCTCAGCTTCTCTCCTCTATCATATACCCCTATATATCACACAGCTCAGCTTCTCTCCTCTATCCTATATATCACACAGCTCAGCTTCTCTCCTCTATCATATACCCCTATATATCACACAGCTCAGCTTCTCTCCTCTATATACCCCTATATATCACACAGCTCAGCTTCTCTCCTCTATCCTATAACCCTATATATCACACAGCTCAGCTTCTCTCCTCTATCCTATAACCCTATATATCACACAGCTCAGCTTCTCTCCTCTATCATATATCCCTATATATCACAGAGCTCAGCTTCTCTCCTCTATCCTATACCCCTATATATCACACATCTCAGCTTCTCTCCTCTATCCTATATATCACACAGCTCAGCTTCTCTCCCTCTATCATATAACCCTATATATCACAGAGCTCAGCTTCTCTCCCTCTATCATATACCCCTATATATCACACAGCTCAGCTTCTCTCCATCTATCATATAACCCTATATATCACAGAGCTCAGCTTCTCTCCTATTATATAACCCTATATATCACAGAGCTCAGCTTCTCTCCTCTATCATATACCACTATATATCACACAGCTCAGCTTCTCTCCTCTATCATATAACCCTATATATCACAGAGCTCAGCTTCTCTCCTCTATCATATAACCCTATATATCACACAGCTCAGCTTCTCTCCTCTATCATATAACACTATATATCACACAGCTCAGCTTCTCTCCTCTATCCTATACCCCTATATATCACACAGCTCAGCTTCTCTCCTCTATCATATAACCCTATATATCACACAGCTCAGCTTCTCTCCTCTATTCTATATATCACACAGCTCAGCTTCTCTCCTATCATATAACCCTATATATCACACAGCTCAGCTTCTCTCCTATCATATAACCCTATATATCACACAGCTCAGCTTCTCTCCTCTATCATATACCCCTATATATCACACAGCTCAGCTCCTCTCCTCTATCATATACCCCTATATATCACACAGCTCAGCTTCTCTCCTCTATCCTATAACCCTATATATCACAGAGCTCAGCTTCTCTCCTCTATCATATACCACTATATATCACAGAGCTCAGCTTCTCTCCTCTATCATATAACCCTATATATCACAGAGCTCAGCTTCTCTCCCTCTATCATATAACCCTATATATCACAGAGCTCAGCTTCTCTCCTCTTTCCTATACCCCTATATATCACACAGCTCAGCTTCTCTCCTCTATCCTATAAACCCTATATATCACACAGCTCAGCTTCTCTCCTCTATCCTATAAACCTATATATCACACAGCTCCGCTCCTCTCCTATATCCCTATATATCACACAGCTCGGCTCCTCTCCTCTATCCCTATATATCACACAGCTCGGCTCCTCTCCTCCATCCCATACCCCTATATATCACACAGCTCGGCTCCTCTCCTCCATCCCATACCCCTATATATCACACAGCTCAGCTCCTCTCCTCTATCCCATAACCCTATATATCACACAGCTCAGCTTCTCTCCTCTATCATATAACCCTATATATCACACAGCTCAGCTTCTCTCCTCTATCCCCTATATATCACACAGCTCAGCTTCTCTCCTCTATCATATAACCCTATATATCACACAGCTCAGCTTCTCTCCTATCATATAACCCTATATATCACACAGCTCAGCTTCTCTCCTCTATCCTATAACCCTATATATCACACGGCTCAGCTTCTCTCCTCTATCCTATAACCCTATATATCACACAGCTCGGCTTCTCTCCCTCTATCATATACCCCTATATATCACACAGCTCAGCTCCTCTCCTCTATCCTATACCCTATATATCACACAGCTCAGCTTCTCTCCTCTATCATATAACCCTATATATCACACAGCTCAGCTTCTCTCCTCTATCCTATAAACCTATATATCACACAGCTCGGCTCCTCTCCTCCATCCCATACCCCTATATATCACACAGCTCGGCTCCTCTCCTCCATCCCATATCCCTATATATCACACAGCTCAGCTCCTCTCCTCTATCCCATAACCCTATATATCACACAGCTCAGCTTCTCTCCTTCCTCTACCCTATATATCACACAGCTCAGCTTCTCTCCTCTATCATATAACCCTATATATCACACAGCTCAGCTTCTCTCCTATCATATAACCCTATATATCACACAGCTCAGCTTCTCTCCTCTATCCTATAACCCTATATATCACACGGCTCAGCTTCTCTCCTCTATCCTATAACCCTATATATCACACAGCTCGGCTTCTCTCCCTCTATCCTATACCCCTATATATCACACAGCTCAGCTCCTCTCCTCTATCCCTATATATCACACAGCTCAGCTTCTCTCCTCTATCATATAACCCTATATATCACACAGCTCAGCTTCTCTCCTCTATCCTATAAACCTATATATCACATAGCTCAGCTTCTCTCCTCTATCCTATAAACCTATATATCACACAGCTCAGCTTCTCTCCTCTATCCCTATATATCACACAGCTCAGCTTCTCTCCTCTATCCCTATATATCCATGTATATATATATATATATATATATATATATATATATATATATCACACAGCTCAGCTCGGCTCCTCTCCTCTATCCCATACCCCTATATATCACACAGCTCAGCTTCTCTCCTCTATCATATACCCCTATATATCACACAGCTCAGCTTCTCTCCTCTATCCTATATATCACACAGCTCAGCTTCTCTCCTATCATATAACCCTATATATCACACAGCTCAGCTCCTCTCCTCTATCCCATACCCCTATATATCACACAGCTCAGCTTCTCTCCTCTATCATATACCCCTATATATCACACAGCTCAGCTTCTCTCCTCTATCATATAACCCCATATATCACACAGCTCAGCTTCTCTCCTCTATCCTATAACCCTATATATCACACAGCTCAGCTTCTCTCCTCTATCATATAACCCCTATATATCACACGGCTCAGCTTCTCTCCTCTATCATATAACCCTATATATCACACAGCTCAGCTCTCTCTCCTCTATCCTATACCCCTATATATCACACAGCCAGCTCCTCTCCTCTACCACTACCCCTATATATCACACAGCTCAGCTCCTCTCCTCTATCCCTATATATCACACAGCTCAGCTTCTCTCCTCTATCATATAACCCTATATATCACACAGCTCAGCTTCTCTCCTCTATCCTATAAACCTATATATCACATAGCTCAGCTTCTCTCCTCTATCCTATAACCCTATATATCACACAGCTCAGCTTCTCTCCTCTATCCCTATATATCACACAGCTCAGCTTCTCTCCTCTATCCTATATATATGTGTATATATATATATCTCTATATATATATCTATATATATCACACAGCTCGGCTCCTCTCCTCTATCCCATACCCCTATATATCACACAGCTCAGCTTCTCTCCTCTATCATATACCCCTATATATCACACAGCTCAGCTTCTCTCCTCTATCATATACCCCTATATATCACACAGCTCAGCTTCTCTCCTCTATCCTATAACCCTATATATCACACAGCTCAGCTTCTCTCCTCTATCATATAACCCTATATATCACACAGCTCAGCTTCTCTCCTCTATCCTATAAACCTATATATCACATAGCTCGGCTTCTCTCCTCCATCCCATACCCCTATATATCACACAGCTCGGCTCCTCTCCTCCATCCCATATCCCTATATATCACACAGCTCAGCTCCTCTCCTCTATCCCCATAACCCTATATATCACACAGCTCAGCTTCTCTCCTCTCTATCCCTATATATCACACAGCTCAGCTTCTCTCCTCTATCATATAACCCTATATATCACACAGCTCAGCTTCTCTCCTCTATCATATAACCCTATATATCACACAGCTCAGCTTCTCTCCTCTATCCTATAACCCTATATATCACACGGCTCAGCTTCTCTCCTCTATCCTATAACCCTATATATCACACAGCTCGGCTTCTCTCCCTCTATCATATACCCCTATATATCACACAGCTCAGCTCCTCTCCTCTATCCCTATATATCACACAGCTCAGCTTCTCTCCTCTATCATATAACCCTATATATCACACAGCTCAGCTTCTCTCCTCTATCCTATAAACCTATATATCACATAGCTCAGCTTCTCTCCTCTATCCTATAACCCTATATATCACACAGCTCAGCTTCTCTCCCTCATATCCCTATATATCACACAGCTCAGCTTCTCTCCTCTATCCCTATATATGTGTATATATATATATATATATATATATATATATATATATATCTCTATATATCACACAGCTCGGCTCCTCTCCTCTATCCCATACCCCTATATATCACACAGCTCAGCTTCTCTCCTCTATCATATACCCCTATATATCACACAGCTCAGCTTCTCTCCTCTTACCCTATATATCACACAGCTCAGCTTCTCTCCTATCATATAACCCTATATATCACACAGCTCAGCTCCTCTCCTCTATCCCATACCCCTATATATCACACAGCTCAGCTTCTCTCCTCTATCATATACCCCTATATATCACACAGCTCAGCTTCTCTCCTCTATCATATAACCCTATATATCACACAGCTCAGCTTCTCTCCTATCATATAACCCCATATATCACACAGCTCAGCTTCTCTCCTCTATCCTATAACCCTATATATCACACGGCTCAGCTTCTCTCCTCTATCATATAACCCTATATATATCACACGGCTCAGCTTCTCTCCTCTATCCTATAACCCTATATATCACACACCTCGGCTTCTCTCCCTCTATCATATACCCCTATATATCACACAGCTCAGCTCCTCTCCTCTATCCTTATCCCTATATATCACACAGCTCAGCTTCTCTCCTCTATCATATAACCCTATATATCACACAGCTCAGCTTCTCTCCTCTATCCTATAAACCTATATATCACATAGCTCAGCTTCTCTCCTCTATCCTATAAACCTATATATCACACAGCTCAGCTTCTCTCCTCTATCCCTATATATCACACAGCTCAGCTTCTCTCCTCTATCCTATATATATGTATATATATATATATATATATATATATATATCACACAGCTCGGCTCCTCTCCTCTATCCCATACCCCTATATATCACACAGCTCAGCTTCTCTCCTCTATCATATACCCCTATATATCACACAGCTCAGCTTCTCTCCTCTATCATATACCCCTATATATCACACAGCTCAGCTTCTCTCCTCTATCCTATAACCCTATATATCACACAGCTCAGCTTCTCTCCTCTATCATATACCACTATATATCACAGAGCTCAGCTTCTCTCCTCTATCCTATACCCCTATATATCACACAGCTCAGCTTCTCTCCTCTATCCTATAACCCTATATATCACACAGCTCAGCTTCTCTCCTCTATCATATAACCCTATATATCACAGAGCTCAGCTTCTCTTCCTCTATCATATAACCCTATATATCACAGAGCTCAGCTTCTCTCCCTCTATCATATAACCCTATATATCACACAGCTCAGCTTCTCTCCTCTATCCTATACCCCTATATATCACACAGCTCAGCTTCTCTCCTCTATCCTATAACCCTATATATCACAGAGCTCAGCTGCTCTCCTCTATCATATAACCCTATATATCACACAGCTCAGCTTCTCCTCCTCTATCCTATATATCACACAGCTCAGCTTCTCTCCTCTATCATATAACCCTATATATATCACACAGCTCTGCTTCTCTCCTCTATCATATACCCCTATATATCACACAGCTCAGCTTCTCTCCTCTATCCTATACCCCTATATATCACACAGCTCAGCTTCTCTATCATATACCCCTATATATCACACAGCTCAGCTTCTCTATCATATACCCCTATATATCACACAGCTCGGCTTCTCTCCCTCTATCATATAACCCTATATATCACACAGCTCAGCTTCTCTCCTCTATCCTATAACCCTATATATCACACAGCTCAGCTTCTCTCCTTTATCCTATAACCCTATATATCACACAGCTCAGCTTCTCTCCTATTATATACCCCTATATATCACACAGCTCAGCTTCTCTCCTCTATCATATAATCCTATATATCACAGAGCTCAGCTTCTCTCCTCTATCCTATATATCACACAGCTCAGCTTCTCTCCCTCTATCATATACCCCTATATATCACACAGCTCAGCTTCTCTCCTCTATCATATACCCCTATATATCACACAGCTCAGCTTCTCTCCTCTATATACCCCTATATATCACACAGCTCAGCTTCTCTCCTCTATCATATACCCCTATATATCACACAGCTCAGCTTCTCTCCTCTATCCTATACCCCTATATATCACACAGCTCAGCTTCTCTCCTCTATCCCTATATATCACACAGCTCAGCTTCTCTCCTCTATCATATAACCCTATATATCACACAGCTCAGCTTCTCTCCTCTATCATATACCCCTATATATCACACAGCTCAGCTCCTCTCCTCTATCATATACCCCTATATATCACACAGCTCAGCTTCTCTCCTCTATCCTATAACCCTATATATCACACAGCTCAGCTTCTCTCCTATTCTATAACCCTATATATCACACAGCTCAGCTTCTCTCCTCTATCATATAACCCTATATATCACACAGCTCAGCTTCTCTCCCCTATCCTATAACCCTATATATCACAGAGCTCAGCTTCTCTCCTCTATTATATAACCCTATATATCACAGAGCTCAGCTTCTCTCCTATTATATAACCCTATATATCACACAGCTCAGCTTCTCTCCTCTATCATATAACACTATATATCACACAGCTCAGCTTCTCTCCTCTATCATATACCCCTATATATCACACAGCTCAGCTTCTCTCCTCTATCTATACCCTATATATCACACAGCTCAGCTTCTCTCCTCTATCATATACCCCTATATATCACACAGCTCAGCTTCTCTCTCCTCTATATACCCCTATATATCACACAGCTCAGCTTCTCTCCTCTATCCTATAACCCTATATATCACACAGCTCAGCTTCTCTCCTCTATCCTATAACCCTATATATCACACAGCTCAGCTTCTCTCCTCTATCATATAACCCTATATATCACAGAGCTCAGCTTCTCTCCTCTATCCTATACCCCTATATATCACACAGCTCAGCTTCTCTCTCCTCTATCCTATATATCACACAGCTCAGCTTCTCTCCCTCTATCATATAACCCTATATATCACACAGCTCAGCTTCTCTCCATCTATCATATAACCCTATATATCACAGAGCTCAGCTTCTCTCTCTATTATATAACCCTATATATCTCAGAGCTCAGCTTCTCTCCTCTATCATATACCCCTATATATCACACAGCTCAGCTTCTCTCCTCTATCATATAACCCTATATATCACAGAGCTCAGCTTCTCTCCTCTATCATATAACCCTATATATCACACAGCTCAGCTTCTCTCCTCTATCATATAACACTATATATCACACAGCTCAGCTTCTCTCCTCTATCCTATACCCCTATATATCACACAGCTCAGCTTCTCTCCTCTATCATATAACCCTATATATCACACAGCTCAGCTTCTCTCCTCTATTCCCTATATATCACACAGCTCAGCTTCTCTCCTCTATCATATAACCCTATATATCACACAGCTCAGCTTCTCTCCTCTATCATATAACCCTATATATCACACAGCTCAGCTTCTCTCCTCTATCATATACCCCTATATATCACACAGCTCAGCTCCTCTCCTCTATCATATACCCCTATATATCACACAGCTCAGCTTCTCTCCTCTATCCTATAACCCTATATATCACACAGCTCAGCTTCTCTCCTCTATCATATACCCCTATATATCACAGAGCTCAGCTTCTCTCCTCTATCATATAACCCTATATATCACACAGCTCAGCTTCTCTCCTCTATCATATAACCCTATATATCACAGAGCTCAGCTTCTCTCCTCTTTCCTATACCCCTATATATCACACAGCTCAGCTTCTCTCCTCTATCCTATAACCCTATATATCACACAGCTCAGCTCCTCTCCTCTATCTATCCCTATATATCACACAGCTCAGCTCCTCTCTCTCCTCTATCCCTATATATCACACAGCTCGGCTCCTCTCCTCTCATCCATACCCCTATATATCACACAGCTCAGCTCCTCTCCTCTATCCTATATCCCTATATATCACACAGCTCAGCTCCTCTCCTCTATCCCATAACCCTATATATCACACAGCTCAGCTTCTCTCCCTCTCCTATAACCCTATATATCACACAGCTCAGCTTCTCTCCTCTATCATATAACCCTATATATCACATAGCTCAGCTTCTCTCCTATCATATAACCCTATATATCACACAGCTCAGCTTCTCTCCTCTATCCTATAACCCTATATATCACACGGCTCAGCTTCTCTCCTCTATCCTATAACCCTATATATCACACAGCTCGGCTTCTCTCCCTCTATCATATACCCCTATATATCACACAGCTCAGCTCCTCTCCTTTATCCCTATATATCACACAGCTCAGCTTCTCTCCTCTATCATATAACCCTATATATCACACAGCTCAGCTTCTCTCCTCTATCCTATAAACCTATATATCACACAGCTCAGCTCCTCTCCTCCATCCCATACCCCTATATATCACACAGCTCAGCTTCTCTCCTCTATCCTATATCCCTATATATCACACAGCTCAGCTCCTCTCCTCTATCCCATAACCCTATATATCACACAGCTCAGCTTCTCTCCTCTCTCTATACCCTATATATCACACAGCTCAGCTTCTCTCCTCTATCATATAACCCTATATATCACACAGCTCAGCTTCTCTCTCCTATCATATAACCCTATATATCACACAGCTCAGCTTCTCTCCTCTATCCTATAACCCTATATATCACACAGCTCAGCTTCTCTCCTCTATCCTATAACCCTATATATCACACAGCTCGGCTTCTCTCCCTCTATCCTATACCCCTATATATCACACAGCTCAGCCTCCCTCATCCTCTACCCCTATATATCACACAGCTCAGCTTCTCTCCTCCATCATATAACCCTATATATCACACAGCTCAGCTTCTCTCCTCTATCCTATAACCCTATATATCACACAGCTCAGCTTCTCTCCTCTATCCTATAACCCTATATATCACACAGCTCAGCTTCTCTCCTCTATCCTATACCCCTATATATCACACAGCTCAGCTTCTCTCCTCTATCCTATACCCTATATATGTGTTTATATATATATATATATATCTCTCTCTATATATATATATATATATCACACAGCTCGGCTCCTCTCCTCTATCCCATACCCCTATATATCACACAGCTCAGCTTCTCTCCTCTATCATATACCCCTATATATCACACAGCTCAGCTTCTCTCCTCTATCATATAACCCTATATATCACACAGCTCAGCTTCTCTCCTCTATCATATAACCCCATATATCACACAGCTCAGCTTCTCTCCTCTATCCCTATAACCCTATATATCACATATCTATCTATCTCTCTATATATATACATATATATCACACAGCTCAGCTCCTCTCCTCTATCCTATACCCCTATATATCACACAGCTCAGCTTCTCTCCTCTATCATATACCCCTATATATCACACAGCTCAGCTTCTCTCCTCTATCCTATCCCTATATATCACACAGCTCAGCTTCTCTCTCTATCATATAACCCTATATATCACACAGCTCAGCTCCTCTCCTCTATCCCATACCCCTATATATCACACAGCTCAGCTTCTCTCCTCTATCATATACCCCTATATATCACACAGCTCAGCTTCTCTCCTCTATCATATAACCCTATATATCACACAGCTCAGCTTCTCTCTCTATCATATAACCCCATATATCACACAGCTCAGCTTCTCTCCTCTATCCTATAACCCTATATATCACACGGCTCAGCTTCTCTCCTCTATCATATAACCCTCTATATATCACACAGCTCAGCTTCTCTCCTCTATCCTATAACCCTATATATCACACAGCTCAGCTTCTCTCCCTCTATCATATACCCCTATATATCACACAGCTCAGCTTCTCTCCTCTATACCCTATATATCACACAGCTCAGCTTCTCTCCTCTATCATATAACCCTATATATCACACAGCTCAGCTTCTCTCCTCTATCCTATAAACCTATATATCACATAGCTCAGCTTCTCTCCTCTATCCTATAAACCTATATATCACACAGCTCAGCTTCTCTCCTCATCCTAACCCTATATATCACACAGCTCAGCTTCTCTCCTCTATCCTATATCTCTGTGTATATATATATATCTCTCTCTATCTATATATATATATATATCACACAGCTCGGCTCCTCTCCTCTATCCCATACCCCTATATATCACACAGCTCAGCTTCTCTCCTCTATCATATACCCCTATATATCACACAGCTCAGCTTCTCTCCTCTATCATATACCCCTATATATCACACAGCTCAGCTTCTCTCCTCTATCCTATAACCCTATATATCACACAGCTCAGCTTCTCTCCTCTATCATATACCCCTATATATCACACAGCTCAGCTTCTCTCCTCTATCCTATACCCCTATATATCACACAGCTCAGCTTCTCTCCTCTATCATATACCCCTATATATCACAGAGCTCAGCTTCTCTCCTCTATCATATAACCCTATATATCACAGAGCTCAGCTTCTCTTCCTCTATCATATAACCCTATATATCACAGAGCTCAGCTTCTCTCCCTCTATCATATAACCCTATATATCACACAGCTCAGCTTCTCTCCTCTATCCTATACCCCTATATATCACACAGCTCAGCTTCTCTCCTCTATCCTATACCCCTATATATCACACAGCTCAGCTTCTCTCCTCTATCCTATAACCCTATATATCACAGAGCTCAGCTGCTCTCCTCTATCATATAACCCTTATATATCACACAGCTCAGCTTCTCTCCTTCTATCCCTATATATCACACAGCTCAGCTTCTCTCCTCTATCATATAACCCTATATATATCACACAGCTCAGCTTCTCTCCTCTATCATATACCCCTATATATCACACAGCTCAGCTTCTCTCCTCTATCCTATACCCCTATATATCACACAGCTCAGCTTCTCTCCTCTATCCTATACCCCTATATATCACACAGCTCAGCTTCTCTCCTCTATCATATACCCCTATATATCACACAGCTCGGCTTCTCTCCCTCTATCATATAACCCTATATATCACACAGCTCAGCTTCTCTCCTCTATCCTATAACCCTATATATCACACAGCTCAGCTTCTCTCCTCTATCCTATAACCCTATATATCACACAGCTCAGCTTCTCTCCTCTATCATATACCCCTATATATCACACAGCTCAGCTTCTCTCCTCTATCATATAACCCTATATATCACAGAGCTCAGCTTCTCTCCTCTATCCTATAACCCTATATATCACACAGCTCAGCTTCTCTCCCTCTATCATATACCCCTATATATCACACAGCTCAGCTTCTCTCCTCTATCATATAACCCTATATATCACACAGCTCAGCTTCTCTCCTCTATCATATACCCCTATATATCACACAGCTCAGCTTCTCTCCCTCTATCATATACCCCTATATATCACACAGCTCAGCTTCTCTCCTCTATCATATACCCCTATATATCACACAGCTCAGCTTCTCTCCTCTATCCTATAACCCTATATATCACACAGCTCAGCTTCTCTCCTCTATCATATAACCCTATATATCACACAGCTCAGCTTCTCTCCTCTATCCTATAACCCTATATATCACACAGCTCAGCTTCTCTCCTCTATCATATAACCCTATATATCACAGAGCTCAGCTTCTCTCCTCTATCATATACCCCTATATATCACACAGCTCAGCTTCTCTCCTCTATCCTATAACCCTATATATCACACAGCTCAGCTTCTCTCCTCTATCCTATACCCCTATATATCACACAGCTCAGCTTCTCTCCTCTATCCTATACCCCTATATATCACACAGCTCAGCTTCTCTCCTCTATCCTATAAACCTATATATCACACAGCTCAGCTTCTCTCCTCTATCCTATAAACCTATATATCACACAGCTCAGCTCCTCTCCTCTATCCTATACCCCTATATATCACACAGCTCGGCTTCTCTCCTCTATCCTATACCCCTATATATCACACAGCTCAGCTCCTCTCCTCTATCCTATACCCCTATATATCACACAGCTCAGCTCCTCTCCTCTATCCTATACCCCTATATATCACACAGCTCAGCTTCTCTCCTCTATCATATACCCCTATATATCACAGAGCTCAGCTTCTCTCCTCTATCATATAACCCTATATATCACAGAGCTCAGCTTCTCTTCCTCTATCATATAACCCTATATATCACAGAGCTCAGCTTCTCTCCCTCTATCATATAACCCTATATATCACACAGCTCAGCTTCTCTCCTCTATCCTATACCCCTATATATCACACAGCTCAGCTTCTCTCCTCTATCCTATAACCCTATATATCACACAGCTCAGCTGCTCTCCTCTATCATATAACCCTATATATCACACAGCTCAGCTTCTCTCCTCTATCTATACCCTATATATCACACAGCTCAGCTTCTCTCCTCTATCATATAACCCCCTATATATCACACAGCTCAGCTTCTCTCCTCTATCATATACCCCTATATATCACACAGCTCAGCTTCTCTCCTCTATCCTATACCCCTATATATCACACAGCTCAGCTTCTCTCTCTATCATATACCCCTATATATCACACAGCTCAGCTTCTCTCTCTATCATATACCCCTATATATCACACAGCTCAGCTTCTCTCCCTCTATCATATAACCCTATATATCACACAGCTCAGCTTCTCTCCTCTATCCTATAACCCTATATATCACACAGCTCAGCTTCTCTCCTCTATCCTATAACCCTATATATCACACAGCTCAGCTTCTCTCCTATTATATACCCCTATATATCACACAGCTCAGCTTCTCTCCTCTATCATATAACCCTATATATCACAGAGCTCAGCTTCTCTCCTCTATCCCTATATATCACACAGCTCAGCTTCTCTCCCTCTATCATATACCCCTATATATCACACAGCTCAGCTTCTCTCCTCTATCATATAACCCTATATATCACACAGCTCAGCTTCTCTCCTCTATTCCCCTATATATCACACAGCTCAGCTTCTCTCCTCTATCATATAACCCTATATATCACACAGCTCAGCTTCTCTCCTCTATCCTATAACCCTATATATCACACAGCTCAGCTTCTCTCCTCTATCCTATAACCCTATATATCACAGAGCTCAGCTTCTCTCCCCTATCATATACCCCTATATATCACACAGCTCAGCTTCTCTCCTCTATCCTATAACCCTATATATCACACAGCTCAGCTTCTCTCCTCTATCCTATACCCCTATATATCACACAGCTCAGCTTCTCTCCTCTATCCTATACCCCTATATATCACACAGCTCAGCTTCTCTCCTCTATCCTATACCCCTATATATCACACAGCTCAGCTTCTCTCCTCTATCCTATAACCCTATATATCACACAGCTCAGCTCCTCTCCTCTATCCTATAACCCTATATATCACACAGCTCAGCTCCCCTCTCTATCCCTATATATCACACAGCTCGGCTTCTCTCCTCTATCATATACCCCTATATATCACACAGCTCAGCTCCTCTCCTCCTCTATCCTATACCCCTATATATCACACAGCTCAGCTCCTCTCCTCTATCCCATAACCCTATATATCACACAGCTCAGCTTCTCTCCTCTATCCTATACCAACCTATATATCACACAGCTCAGCTTCTCTCCTCTATCATATAACCCTATATATCACCCAGCTCAGCTTCTCTCCCTATCCTATACCCCTATATATCACACAGCTCAGCTTCTCTCCTCTATCATATAACCCTATATATCACACAGCTCAGCTTCTCTCCTCTATCATATACCCCTATATATCACACAGCTCAGCTTCTCTCCTCTATCCTATACCCCTATATATCACACAGCTCAGCTTCTCTCCTCTATCATATACCCCTATATATCACACAGCTCAGCTTCTCTCCTCTATCCTATAACCCTATATATCACACAGCTCAGCTTCTCTCCTCTATCATATAACCCTATATATCACACAGCTCAGCTTCTCTCCTCTATCCTATAACCCTATATATCACACAGCTCAGCTTCTCTCCTCTATCATATAACCCTTATATATCACACAGCTCAGCTTCTCTCCTCTATCATATAACCCTATATATCACACAGCTCAGCTTCTCTCCCTCTATCATATACCCCTATATATCACACAGCTCAGCTCCTCTCCTCTATCATATACCCTATATATCACACAGCTCAGCTTCTCTCTCTATACCCCATCTCTCCTCTATCATATAACCCTATATATCACACAGCTCAGCTTCTCTCCTCTATCCTATAACCCTATATATCACACAGCTCAGCTTCTCTCCTCTATCCTATAACCCTATATATCACACAGCTCAGCTTCTCTCCTCTATCATATACCCTATATATCACACAGCTCAGCTTCTCCTCTATCCTCTACCCCTATATATCACACATGCGTCTCTCTATATATCTATATATCACACAGCTCGGCTCCTCTCCTCTATCCTATACCCCTATATATCACACAGCTCAGCTTCTCTCCCCTATCATATACCCCTATATATCACACAGCTCAGCTCCTCTCCTCTATCATATACCCCTATATATCACACAGCTCAGCTTCTCTCCTCTATCCTATAACCCTATATATCACACAGCTCAGCTTCTCTCCTCTATCATATACCACTATATATCACAGAGCTCAGCTTCTCTCCTCTATCATATAACCCTATATATCACAGAGCTCAGCTTCTCTCCTCTATCATATAACCCTATATATCACAGAGCTCAGCTTCTCTCCCTCTATCCTATAACCCTATATATCACACAGCTCAGCTTCTCTCCTCTATCCTATACCCCTATATATCACACAGCTCAGCTTCTCTCCTCTATCCTATAACCCTATATATCACAGAGCTCAGCTGCTCTCCTCTATCCTATAACCCTATATATCACACAGCTCAGCTTCTCTCCTCTATCCTATAACCCTATATATCACACAGCTCAGCTTCTCTCCTCTATCATATAACCCTATATATATCACACAGCTCAGCTTCTCTCCTCTATCCTATACCCCTATATATCACACAGCTCAGCTTCTCTCCTCTATCCTATACCCCTATATATCACACAGCTCAGCTTCTCTCCTCTATCCTATACCCCTATATATCACACAGCTCAGCTTCTCTCCTCTATCATATACCCCTATATATCACACAGCTCAGCTTCTCTCCCTCTATCCTATAACCCTATATATCACACAGCTCAGCTTCTCTCCTCTATCCTATAACCCTATATATCACACAGCTCAGCTTCTCTCCTCTATCCTATAACCCTATATATCACACAGCTCAGCTTCTCTCCTCTATCATATACCCCTATATATCACACAGCTCAGCTTCTCTCCTCTATCCTATAACCCTATATATCACACAGCTCAGCTTCTCTCCTCTATCCTATACCCTATATATCACACAGCTCAGCTTCTCTCCTCTATCATATACCCCTATATATCACACAGCTCAGCTTCTCTCCTCTATCCTATAACCCTATATATCACACAGCTCAGCTTCTCTCCCTATCCTATACCCTATATATCACACAGCTCAGCTTCTCTCCCTCTATCATATACCCCTATATATCACACAGCTCAGCTTCTCTCCTCTATCATATACCCCTATATATCACACAGCTCAGCTTCTCTCCTCTATCATATACCCCTATATATCACACAGCTCAGCTTCTCTCCTCTATCATATACCCCTATATATCACACAGCTCAGCTTCTCTCCTCTATCCTATAACCCTATATATCACACAGCTCAGCTTCTCTCCCTCTATCCTATAACCCTATATATCACACAGCTCAGCTTCTCTCCTCTATCCTATACCCCTATATATCACACAGCTCAGCTTCTCTCCTCTATCATATAACCCTATATATCACACAGCTCAGCTTCTCCCCACCCTATATATCACACAGCTCAGCTTCTCTCCTCTATCCTATAACCCTATATATCACACAGCTCAGCTTCTCTCCTCTATCCTATACCCCTATATATCACACAGCTCAGCTTCTCTCCTCTATCATATACCCCTATATATCACACAGCTCAGCTTCTCTCCTCTATCCTATACCCCTATATATCACACAGCTCAGCTTCTCTCCTCTATCCTATAACCCTATATATCACACAGCTCAGCTTCTCTCCTCTATCCTATACCCCTATATATCACACAGCTCAGCTTCTCTCCTCTATCATATAACCCTATATATCACACAGCTCAGCTTCTCTCCTCTATCCTATAACCCTATATATCACACAGCTCAGCTTCTCTCCTCTATCATATACCCCTATATATCACAGAGCTCAGCTTCTCTCCTCTATCATATACCCCTATATATCACACAGCTCAGCTTCTCTCCTCTATCCTATAACCCTATATATCACACAGCTCAGCTTCTCTCCTCTATCCTATACCCCTATATATCACACAGCTCAGCTTCTCTCCTCTATCCATATACCCCTATATATCACACAGCTCAGCTTCTCTCCTCTATCCTATAACCCTATATATCACACAGCTCAGCTTCTCTCCTCTATCCTATACCCCTATATATCACACAGCTCAGCTTCTCTCCTCTATCATATACCCTATATATCACACAGCTCAGCTTCTCTCCTCTATCCTATACCCCTATATATCACACAGCTCAGCTTCTCTCCTCTATCATATACCCTATATATCACACAGCTCAGCTTCTCTCCTCTATCCTATACCCCTATATATCACACAGCTCAGCTTCTCTCCTCTATCATATAACCCTATATATCACACAGCTCAGCTTCTCTCCTCTATCCTATACCCCTATATATCACACAGCTCAGCTTCTCTCCTCTATCCTATAACCCTATATATCACACAGCTCAGCTTCTCTCCTCTATCATATAACCCTATATATCACACAGCTCAGCTTCTCTCCTCTATCATATAACCCTATATATCACACAGCTCAGCTTCTCTCCTCTATCTATACCCCTATATATCACACAGCTCAGCTTCTCTCCTCTATCATATAACCCTATATATCACACAGCTCAGCTTCTCTCCTCTATCATATACCCCTATATATCACACAGCTCAGCTTCTCTCCTCTATCCTATAACCCTATATATCACAGAGCTCAGCTTCTCTCCTCTATCATATACCCCTATATATCACACAGCTCAGCTTCTCTCCTCTATCTATACCCCTATATATCACACAGCTCAGCTTCTCTCCTCTATCATATACCCCTATATATCACACAGCTCAGCTTCTCTCCTCTATCCTATAACCCTATATATCACACAGCTCAGCTTCTCTCCTCTATCCTATACCCCTATATATCACACAGCTCAGCTTCTCTCCTCTATCATATACCCCTATATATCACACAGCTCAGCTTCTCTCCTCTATCTCCCCCTATATATCACACAGCTCAGCTTCTCTCCTCTATCATATACCCCTATATATCACACAGCTCAGCTTCTCTCCTCTATCCTATACCCCTATATATCACACAGCTCAGCTTCTCTCCTCTATCATATAACCCTATATATCACACAGCTCAGCTTCTCTCCTCTATCCTATACCCCTATATATCACACAGCTCAGCTTCTCTCCTCTATCATATAACCCTATATATCACACAGCTCAGCTTCTCTCCTCTATCCTATACCCCTATATATCACACAGCTCAGCTTCTCTCCTCTATCATATAACCCTATATATCACACAGCTCAGCTTCTCTCCTCTATCCTATAACCCTATATATCACACAGCTCAGCTCCTCTCCTCTATCATATACCCTATATATCACACAGCTCAGCTCCTCTCCTCTATCATATACCCCTATATATCACACAGCTCAGCTCCTCTCCTCTATCCCATACCCCTATATATCACACAGCTCAGCTTCTCTCCTCTATCCTATACCCCTATATATCACACAGCTCAGCTCCTCTCCTCTATCCTATAACCCTATATATCACAGAGCTCAGCTTCTCTCCTCTATCATATAACCCTATATATCACACAGCTCAGCTTCTCTCCCTATTATATAACCCTATATATCACACAGCTCAGCTTCTCTCCTCTATCATATAACCCTATATATCACACAGCTCAGCTTCTCTCCTCTATCATATAACCCTATATATCACACAGCTCAGCTTCTCTCCTCTATCATATACCCCTATATATCACACAGCTCAGCTTCTCTCCTCTATCTATAACCCTATATATCACACAGCTCAGCTTCTCTCCTCTATCATATACCCCTATATATCACACAGCTCAGCTTCTCTCCTCTATCCTATAACCCTATATATCACACAGCTCAGCTTCTCTCCTCTATCCTATACCCCTATATATCACACAGCTCAGCTTCTCTCCCTCTATCATATAACCCTATATATCACAGAGCTCAGCTTCTCTCCTCTTCATATAACCCTATATATCACACAGCTCAGCTTCTCTCCTCTATCATATAACCCTATATATCACAGAGCTCAGCTTCTCTCCTCTATCATATAACCCTATATATCACACAGCTCAGCTTCTCTCCTCTATCATATAACCCTATATATCACACAGCTCAGCTTCTCTCCTCTATCCTATACCCCTATATATCACACAGCTCAGCTTCTCTCCTCTATCATATAACCCTATATATCACACAGCTCAGCTTCTCTCCTCTATCATATAACCCTATATATCACACAGCTCAGCTTCTCTCCTCTATCATATAACCCTATATATCACACAGCTCAGCTTCTCTCCTCTATCCTATAACCCTATATATCACACAGCTCAGCTTCTCTCCTCTATCCTATACCCCTATATATCACACAGCTCAGCTCCTCTCCTCTATCCTATACCCCTATATATCACACAGCTCAGCTTCTCTCCTCTATCCTATAACCCTATATATCACACAGCTCAGCTTCTCTCCTCTATCATATACCCCTATATATCACACAGCTCAGCTTCTCTCCTCTATCATATAACCCTATATATCACAGAGCTCAGCTTCTCTCCTCTATCCTATACCCCTATATATCACAGAGCTCAGCTTCTCTCCCTCTATCATATAACCCTATATATCACACAGCTCAGCTTCTCTCCTCTATCCTATACCCCTATATATCACACAGCTCAGCTTCTCTCCTCTATCCTATAACCCTATATATCACACAGCTCAGCTTCTCTCCTCTATCCTATACCCCTATATATCACACAGCTCAGCTTCTCTCCTCTATCCTATAACCCTATATATCACACAGCTCAGCTTCTCTCCTCTATCCTATACCCCTATATATCACACAGCTCAGCTTCTCTCCTCTATCCTATAACCCTATATATCACAGAGCTCAGCTTCTCTCCTCTATCCTATACCCCTATATATCACACAGCTCAGCTTCTCTCCTCTATCATATAACCCTATATATCACACAGCTCAGCTTCTCTCCTCTATCATATACCCCTATATATCACACAGCTCAGCTTCTCTCCTCTATCATATACCCCTATATATCACACAGCTCAGCTTCTCTCCTCTATCATATAACCCTATATATCACAGAGCTCAGCTTCTCTCCTCTATCCTATATACCCCTATATATCACACAGCTCAGCTTCTCTCCTCTATCTATCCCCTATATATCACACAGCTCAGCTTCTCTCCTCTATCATATAACCCTATATATCACACAGCTCAGCTTCTCTCCTCTATCCTATAACCCTATATATCACACAGCTCAGCTTCTCTCCTCTATCATATAACCCTATATATCACAGAGCTCAGCTTCTCTCCTCTATCATATACCCCTATATATCACACAGCTCAGCTTCTCTCCTCTATCCTATACCCCTATATATCACACAGCTCAGCTTCTCTCCTCTATCCTATACCCCTATATATCACACAGCTCAGCTTCTCTCCTCTATCTTCCCCTATATATCACACAACTCAGCTTCTCTCCTCTATCATATAACCCTATATATCACACAGCTCAGCTTCTCTCCTCTATCCTATAACCCTATATATCACACAGCTCAGCTTCTCCCCTCTATCATATAACCCTATATATCACAGAGCTCAGCTTCTCTCCCCTATCATATACCCCTATATATCACACAGCTCAGCTTCTCTCCTCTATCCTATAACCCTATATATCACACAGCTCAGCTTCTCTCCTCTATCCTATACCCCTATATATCACACAGCTCAGCTTCTCTCCTCTATCCTATACCCCTATATATCACACAGCTCAGCTTCTCTCCTCTATCCTATAACCCTATATATCACACAGCTCAGCTTCTCTCCTCTATCCTATAAACCCTATATATCACACAGCTCAGCCTCCTCTATCCCTATATATCACACAGCTCGGCTTCTCTCCTCTATCCCATATACCCTATATATCACACAGCTCGGCTCCTCTCCTCTCTATCCCTATATATCACACAGCTCGCTCCTCTCCTCCATCCTATACCCCTATATATCACACAGCTCAGCTCCTCTCCTCTATCCTATAACCCTATATATCACACAGCTCAGCTCCTCTCCTCCATCCTATACCCCTATATATCACACAGCTCAGCTCCTCTCCTCTATCCCATAACCCTATATATCACACAGCTCAGCTTCTCTCCTCTATCCTATACCAATATATATATCACACAGCTCAGCTTCTCTCCTCTATCATATAACCCTATATATCACCCAGCTCAGCTTCTCTCCTCCTATACCTATATATCACACAGCTCAGCTTCTCTCCTATCATATAACCCTATATATCACACAGCTCAGCTTCTCTCCTCTATCATATACCCCTATATATCACACAGCTCAGCTCCTCTCCTCTATCCTATAACCCTATGTATCACAGAGCTCAGCTTCTCTCCTCTATCATATACCCCTATATATCACACAGCTCAGCTTCTCTCCTCTATCCCTATATATCACACAGCTCAGCTTCTCTCCTCTATCATATACCCCTATATATCACACAGCTCAGCTTCTCTCCTCTATCCTATAACCCTATATATCACAGAGCTCAGCTTCTCTCCTCTATATACCCCTATATATCACACAGCTCAACTTCTCTCCTCTATCATATACCCCTATATATCACACAGCTCAGCTTCTCTCCTCTATCTTCCCTATATATCACACAGCTCAGCTTCTCTCCTCTATCATATACCCCTATATATCACACAGCTCAGCTTCTCTCCTCTATATACCCCTATATATCACACAGCTCAGCTTCTCTCCTCTATCATATAACCCTATATATCACACAGCTCAGCTTCTCTCCTCTATCCTATACCCCTATATATCACACAGCTCAGCTTCTCTCCTCTATCATATAACCCTATATATCACACAGCTCAGCTTCTCTCCTCCTATACCTCTATATATCACACAGCTCAGCTTCTCTCCTATCATATAACCCTATATATCACACAGCTCAGCTTCTCTCCTCTATCCTATAAACCTATATATCACACAGCTCAGCTCCTCTCCTCTATCCCTATATATCACACAGCTCGGCTCCTCTCCTCTATCCCTATATATCACACAGCTCGGCTCCTCTCCTCCATCCCATACCCCTATATATCACACAGCTCGGCTCTTCTCCTCCATCCCATATCCCTATATATCACACAGCTCAGCTCCTCTCCTCTATCCTATAACCCTATATATCACAGAGCTCAGCTTCTCTCCTCTATCATATAACCCTATATATCACAGAGCTCAGCTTCTCTCCTATTATATAACCCTATATATCACAGAGCTCAGCTTCTCTCCTATTATATAACCCTATATATCACACAGCTTAGCTTCTCTCCTCTATCATATAACCCTATATATCACACAGCTCAGCTTCTCTCCTCTATCATATACCCCTATATATCACACAGCTCAGCTTCTCTCCTCTATCCTATATATCACACAGCTCAGCTTCTCTCCTCTATATACCCCTATATATCACACAGCTCAGCTTCTCTCCTCTATCCTATAAACCTATATATCACACAGCTCAGCTTCTCTCCTCTATCATATATCCCTATATATCACACAGCTCAGCTTCTCTCCCTCTATCATATAACCCTATATATCACAGAGCTCAGCTTCTCTCCTATTATATAACCCTATATATCACACAGCTCAGCTTCTCTCCTCTATCATATAACCCTATATATCACAGAGCTCAGCTTCTCTCCTCTATCATATAACCCTATATATCACACAGCTCAGCTTCTCTCCTCTATCATATAACACTATATATCAAACAGCTCAGCTTCTCTCCTCTATCCTATACCCCTATATATCACACAGCTCAGCTTCTCTCCTCTATCATATAACCCTATATATCACACAGCTCAGCTTCTCTCCTCTATTCTATATATCACACAGCTCAGCTTCTCTCCTATCATATAACCCTATATATCACACAGCTCAGCTTCTCTCCTATCATATAACCCTATATATCACACAGCTCAGCTTCTCTCCTCTATCATATACCCCTATATAACACACAGCTCAGCTCCTCTCCTCTATCATATACCCCTATATATCACACAGCTCAGCTTCTCTCCTCTATCCTATAACCCTATATATCACACAGCTCAGCTTCTCTCCTCTATCATATACCACTATATATCACAGAGCTCAGCTTCTCTCCTCTATCATATAACCCTATATATCACAGAGCTCAGCTTCTCTCCCTCTATCATATAACCCTATATATCACAGAGCTCAGCTTCTCTCCCTCTATCATATAACCCTATATATCACACAGCTCAGCTTCTCTCCTCTATCCTATACCCCTATATATCACACAGCTCAGCTTCTCTCCTCTATCCTATAACCCTATATATCACACAGCTCAGCTTCTCTCCTCTATCCTATATCCCTATATATCACACAGCTCAGCTTCTCTCCTCTATCCTATAACCCTATATATCACACAGCTCAGCTTCTCTCCTCTATCCTATATCCCTATATATCACACAGCTCAGCTTCTCTCCTCTATCCTATAACCCTATATATCAGAGAGCTCAGCTTCTCTCCTCTATCCTATAACCCTATATATCACACGGCTCAGCTTCTCTCCTCTATCATATAACCCTATATATCACAGAGCTCATCTTCTCTCCTCTATCATATACCACTATATATCACACAGCTCAGCTTCTCTCCTCTATCATATAACCCTATATATCACACAGCTCAGCTTCTCTCCTCTATCATATAACCCTATAAATCACAGAGCTCAGCTTCTCTCCTCTATCATATAACCCTATATATCACACAGCTCAGCTTCTCTCCTCTATCATATAACACTATATATCAAACAGCTCAGCTTCTCTCCTCTATCCTATACCCCTATATATCACACAGCTCAGCTTCTCTCCTCTATCATATAACCCTATATATCACACAGCTCAGCTTCTCTCCTCTATTCTATATATCACACAGCTCAGCTTCTCTCCTATCATATAACCCTATATATCACACAGCTCAGCTTCTCTCCTATCATATAACCCTATATATCACACAGCTCAGCTTCTCTCCTCTATCATATACCCCTATATATCACACAGCTCAGCTCCTCTCCTCTATCATATACCCCTATATATCACACAGCTCAGCTTCTCTCCTCTATCCTATAACCCTATATATCACAGAGCTCAGCTTCTCTCCTCTATCATATACCACTATATATCACAGAGCTCAGCTTCTCTCCTCTATCATATAACCCTATATATCACAGAGCTCAGCTTCTCTCCCTCTATCATATAACCCTATATATCACACAGCTCAGCTTCTCTCCTCTATCCTATAACCCTATATATCACACAGCTCAGCTTCTCTCCTCTATCCTATACCCCTATATATCACACAGCTCAGCTTCTCTCCTCTATCCTATAACCCTATATATCACACAGCTCAGCTTCTCTCCTCTATCCTATATCCCTATATATCACACAGCTCAGCTTCTCTCCTCTATCCTATACCCCTATATATCACACAGCTCAGCTTCTCTCCTCTATCCTATATCCCTATATATCACACAGCTCAGCTTCTCTCCTCTATCCTATAACCCTATATATCAGAGAGCTCAGCTTCTCTCCTCTATCCTATAACCCTATATATCACACGGCTCAGCTTCTCTCCTCTATCATATAACCCTATATATATCACATGGCTCAGCTTCTCTCCTCTATCCTATAACCCTATATATCACACAGCTCAGCTTCTCTCCTCTATCATATACCCCTATATATCACACAGCTCAGCTTCTCTCCTATCATATACCCCTATATATCACACAGCTCAGCTTCTCTCCTCTATCATATAACCCTATATATATCACACAGCTCAGCTTCTCTCCTCTATCCTATAAACCTATATATCACATAGCTCAGCTTCTCTCCTCTATCCTATAAACCTATATATCACACAGCTCAGCTTCTCTCCTCTATCCCTATATATCACACAGCTCAGCTTCACTCCTCTATCCCTTATATATATATGTGTATATATATATATATATATATATATATATATATATCACACAGCTCGGCTCCTCTCCTCTATCCCATACCCCTATATATCACACAGCTCAGCTTCTCTCCTCTATCATATACCCCTATATATCACACAGCTCAGCTTCTCTCCTCTATCATATACCCCTATATATCACACAGCTCAGCTTCTCTCCTCTATCCTATAACCCTATATATCACACAGCTCAGCTTCTCTCCTCTATCATATACCACTATATATCACAGAGCTCAGCTTCTCTCCTCTATCATATAACCCTATATATCACAGAGCTCAGCTTCTCTTCCTCTATCATATAACCCTATATATCACAGAGCTCAGCTTCTCTCCTCCCCTCTATCATATAACCCTATATATCACACAGCTCAGCTTCTCTCCTCTATCCTATACCCCTATATATCACACAGCTCAGCTTCTCTCCTCTAACCTATATATCACACAGCTCAGCCCCTCATATATCACACAGCCCATCTATCCCGCTCAGCTTCTCTCCTCTATCCTATATATCACACAGCTCAGCTTCTCTCCTATCATATAACCCTATATATCACACAGCTCAGCTTCTCTCCTATCATATAACCCTATATATCACACAGCTCAGCTTCTCTCCTCTATCATATACCCCTATATATCACACAGCTCAGCTCCTCTCCTCTATCATATACCCCTATATATCACACAGCTCAGCTTCTCTCCTCTATCCTATAACCCTATATATCACAGAGCTCAGCTTCTCTCCTCTATCATATACCACTATATATCACAGAGCTCAGCTTCTCTCCTCTATCATATAACCCTATATATCACAGAGCTCAGCTTCTCTCCCTCTATCATATAACCCTATATATCACAGAGCTCAGCTTCTCTCCTCTTTCCTATACCCCTATATATCACACAGCTCAGCTTCTCTCCTCTATCCTATAAACCTATATATCACACAGCTCAGCTTCTCTCCTCTATCCTATAAACCTATATATCACACAGCTCAGCTCCTCTCCTCTATCCCTATATATCACACAGCTCGGCTCCTCTCCTCTATCCCTATATATCACACAGCTCGGCTCCTCTCCTCCATCCCATACCCCTATATATCACACAGCTCGGCTCTTCTCCTCTATCATATAACCCTATATATCACACAGCTCAGCTTCTCTCCTCTATCCTATAACCCTATATATCACAGAGCTCAGCTTCTCTCCTCTATCATATAACCCTATATATCACAGAGCTCAGCTTCTCTCCTATTATATAACCCTATATATCACAGAGCTCAGCTTCTCTCCTATTGTATAACCCTATATATCACACAGCTTAGCTTCTCTCCTCTATCATATAACCCTATATATCACACAGCTCAGCTTCTCTCCTCTATCATATACCCCTATATATCACACAGCTCAGCTTCTCTCCTCTATCCTATATATCACACAGCTCAGCTTCTCTCCTCTATATACCCCTATATATCACACAGCTCAGCTTCTCTCCTCTATCCTATAAACCTATATATCACACAGCTCAGCTTCTCTCCTCTATCATATATCCCTATATATCACACAGCTCAGCTTCTCTCCCTCTATCATATAACCCTATATATCACAGAGCTCAGCTTCTCTCCTATTATATAACCCTATATATCACACAGCTCAGCTTCTCTCCTCTATCATATAACCCTATATATCACAGAGCTCAGCTTCTCTCCTCTATCATATAACCCTATATATCACACAGCTCAGCTTCTCTCCTCTATCATATAACACTATATATCAAACAGCTCAGCTTCTCTCCTCTATCCTATACCCCTATATATCACACAGCTCAGCTTCTCTCCTCTATCATATAACCCTATATATCACACAGCTCAGCTTCTCTCCTCTATTCTATATATCACACAGCTCAGCTTCTCTCCTATCATATAACCCTATATATCACACAGCTCAGCTTCTCTCCTATCATATAACCCTATATATCACACAGCTCAGCTTCTCTCCTCTATCATATACCCCTATATAACACACAGCTCAGCTCCTCTCCTCTATCATATACCCCTATATATCACACAGCTCAGCTTCTCTCCTCTATCCTATAACCCTATATATCACACAGCTCAGCTTCTCTCCTCTATCATATACCACTATATATCACAGAGCTCAGCTTCTCTCCTCTATCATATAACCCTATATATCACAGAGCTCAGCTTCTCTCCCTCTATCATATAACCCTATATATCACAGAGCTCAGCTTCTCTCCCTCTATCATATAACCCTATATATCACACAGCTCAGCTTCTCTCCTCTATCCTATACCCCTATATATCACACAGCTCAGCTTCTCTCCTCTATCCTATAACCCTATATATCACACAGCTCAGCTTCTCTCCTCTATCCTATATCCCTATATATCACACAGCTCAGCTTCTCTCCTCTATCCTATAACCCTATATATCACACAGCTCAGCTTCTCTCCTCTATCCTATATCCCTATATATCACACAGCTCAGCTTCTCTCCTCTATCCTATAACCCTATATATCAGAGAGCTCAGCTTCTCTCCTCTATCCTATAACCCTATATATCACACGGCTCAGCTTCTCTCCTCTATCATATAACCCTATATATCACAGAGCTCATCTTCTCTCCTCTATCATATACCACTATATATCACACAGCTCAGCTTCTCTCCTCTATCATATAACCCTATATATCACACAGCTCAGCTTCTCTCCTCTATCATATAACCCTATAAATCACAGAGCTCAGCTTCTCTCCTCTATCATATAACCCTATATATCACACAGCTCAGCTTCTCTCCTCTATCATATAACACTATATATCAAACAGCTCAGCTTCTCTCCTCTATCCTATACCCCTATATATCACACAGCTCAGCTTCTCTCCTCTATCATATAACCCTATATATCACACAGCTCAGCTTCTCTCCTCTATTCTATATATCACACAGCTCAGCTTCTCTCCTATCATATAACCCTATATATCACACAGCTCAGCTTCTCTCCTATCATATAACCCTATATATCACACAGCTCAGCTTCTCTCCTCTATCATATACCCCTATATATCACACAGCTCAGCTCCTCTCCTCTATCATATACCCCTATATATCACACAGCTCAGCTTCTCTCCTCTATCCTATAACCCTATATATCACAGAGCTCAGCTTCTCTCCTCTATCATATACCACTATATATCACAGAGCTCAGCTTCTCTCCTCTATCATATAACCCTATATATCACAGAGCTCAGCTTCTCTCCTCTATCATATAACCCTATATATCACAGAGCTCAGCTTCTCTCCCTCTATCATATAACCCTATATATCACACAGCTCAGCTTCTCTCCTCTATCCTATAACCCTATATATCACACAGCTCAGCTTCTCTCCTCTATCCTATACCCCTATATATCACACAGCTCAGCTTCTCTCCTCTATCCTATAACCCTATATATCACACAGCTCAGCTTCTCTCCTCTATCCTATATCCCTATATATCACACAGCTCAGCTTCTCTCCTCTATCCTATAACCCTATATATCACACAGCTCAGCTTCTCTCCTCTATCCTATACCCCTATATATCACACAGCTCAGCTTCTCTCCTCTATCCTATAACCCTATATATCACACAGCTCAGCTTCTCTCCTCTATCCTATAACCCTATATATCACAGAGCTCAGCTTCTCTCCTCTATCCTATAACCCTATATATCACACGGCTCAGCTTCTCTCCTCTATCATATAACCCATATATATCACACGGCTCAGCTTCTCTCCTCTATCCTATAACCCTATATATCACACAGCTCAGCTTCTCTCCTCTATCATATACCCCTATATATCACACAGCTCAGCTTCTCTCCTATCATATACCCCTATATATCACACAGCTCAGCTTCTCTCCTCTATCATATAACCCATATATATCACACAGCTCAGCTTCTCTCCTCTATCCTATACCCCTATATATCACACAGCTCAGCTTCTCTCCTCTATCCTATAACCCTATATATCACACAGCTCAGCTTCTCTCCTCTATCCTATAACCCTATATATCACACAGCTCAGCTTCTCTCCTCTATCCTATATACCTATATATCACATAGTCTCTCTCTCCTCTATACCTATATATCACACAGCTCAGCTTCTCTCCTCTATCCCCTATACCCCTACCACACTCCGCTATCCCTATATATGTGTATATATATATATATATATATATATATATATATATATATATCACACAGCTCGGCTCCTCTCCTCTATCCCATACCCCTATATATCACACAGCTCAGCTTCTCTCCTCTATCATATACCCCTATATATCACACAGCTCAGCTTCTCTCCTCTATCATATACCCCTATATATCACACAGCTCAGCTTCTCTCCTCTATCCATATAACCCTATATATCACACAGCTCAGCTTCTCTCCTCTATCATATACCACTATATATCACAGAGCTCAGCTTCTCTCCTCTATCATATAACCCTATATATCACAGAGCTCAGCTTCTCTCCCTCTATCATATAACCCTATATATCACACAGCTCAGCTTCTCTCCTCTATCCTATACCCCTATATATCACACAGCTCAGCTTCTCTCCTCTATATACCCCTATATATCACACAGCTCAGCTTCTCTCCTCTATCATATAACCCTATATATCACACAGCTCAGCTTCTCTCCTCTATTCCCTATATATCACACAGCCACTCCCCCTCATATCCCCTATATATCACACAGCTCAGCTTCTCTCCTATCATATAACCCTATATATCACACAGCTCAGCTTCTCTCCTATCATATAACCCTATATATCACACAGCTCAGCTTCTCTCCTCTATCATATACCCCTATATATCACACAGCTCAGCTCCTCTCCTCTATCATATACCCCTATATATCACACAGCTCAGCTTCTCTCCTCTATCCTATAACCCTATATATCACAGAGCTCAGCTTCTCTCCTCTATCATATACCACTATATATCACAGAGCTCAGCTTCTCTCCTCTATCATATAACCCTATATATCACAGAGCTCAGCTTCTCTCCCTCTATCATATAACCCTATATATCACAGAGCTCAGCTTCTCTCCTCTTTCCTATACCCCTATATATCACACAGCTCAGCTTCTCTCCTCTATCCTATAAACCTATATATCACACAGCTCAGCTTCTCTCCTCTATCCTATAAACCTATATATCACACAGCTCAGCTCCTCTCCTCTATCCCTATATATCACACAGCTCGGCTCTCCTCTCCTCTATCCCTATATATCACACAGCTCGGCTCCTCTCCTCCATCCCATACCCCTATATATCACACAGCTCGGCTCTTCTCCTCCATCCCATATCCCTATATATCACACAGCTCAGCTCCTCTCCTCTATCCCATAACCCTATATATCACACAGCTCAGCTTCTCTCCTCTATACCCTATATATCACACAGCTCAGCTTCTCTCCTCTATCATATAACCCTATATATCACACAGCTCAGCTTCTCTCCTATCATATAACCCTATATATCACACAGCTCAGCTTCTCTCCTCTATCCTATAACCCTATATATCACACGGCTCAGCTTCTCTCCTCTATCCTATAACCCTATATATCACACAGCTCTGCGTCTCTACCTCTATATCTCTATCCTATATACCCTATATATCACACAGCTCAGCTTCTCTCCTCTATCATATACCCCTATATATCACACAGCTCAGCTTCTCTCCTCTATCATATACCCCTATATATCACACAGCTCAGCTTCTCTCCTCTATCATATACCCCTATATATCACACAGCTCAGCTTCTCTCCTCTATCCTATAACCCTATATATCACACAGCTCAGCTTCTCTCCTCTATCATATACCCCTATATATCACAGAGCTCAGCTTCTCTCCTCTATCATATAACCCTATATATCACAGAGCTCAGCTTCTCTTCCTCTATCATATAACCCTATATATCACAGAGCTCAGCTTCTCTCCCTCTATCATATAACCCTATATATCACACAGCTCAGCTTCTCTCCTCTATCCTATACCCCTATATATCACACAGCTCAGCTTCTCTCCTCTATCCTATAACCCTATATATCACAGAGCTCAGCTTCTCTCCTCTATCATATAACCTTATATATCACACAGCTCAGCTTCTCCTGCTCTATCCTATATATCACACAGCTCAGCTTCTCTCCTCTATCATATAACCCTATATATATCACACAGCTCAGCTTCTCTCCTCTATCATATACCCCTATATATCACACAGCTCAGCTTCTCTTCTATCATATAACCCTATATATCACAGAGCTCAGCTTCTCTCCTCTATCCTATACCCCTATATATCACACAGCTCAGCTTCTCTATCATATACCCCTATATATCACACAGCTCAGCTCTCCTCTATCATATACCCCTATATATCACACAGCTCGGCTTCTCTCCCTCTATCATATAACCCTATATATCACACAGCTCAGCTTCTCTCCTCTATCCTATAACCCTATATATCACACAGCTCAGCTTCTCTCCTTTATCCTATAACCCTATATATCACACAGCTCAGCTTCTCTCCTATTATATACCCCTATATATCACACAGCTCAGCTTCTCTCCTCTATCATATAACCCTATATATCACAGAGCTCAGCTTCTCTCCTCTATCCCTATATATCACACAGCTCAGCTTCTCTCCCTCTATCATATACCCCTATATATCACACAGCTCAGCTTCTCTCCTCTATCATATAACCCTATATATCACAGAGCTCAGCTTCTCTCCTCTATCCTATACCCCTATATATCACACAGCTCAGCTTCTCTCTATCATATACCCCTATATATCACACAGCTCAGCTTCCTCTCTATCATATACCCCTATATATCACACAGCTCAGCTTCTCTCCTCTATCATATAACCCTATATATCACACAGCTCAGCTTCTCTCCTCTATCCTATAACCCTATATATCACACAGCTCAGCTTCTCTCCTTTATCCTATAACCCTATATATCACACAGCTCAGCTTCTCTCCTATTATATACCCCTATATATCACACAGCTCAGCTTCTCTCCTCTATCATATAACCCTATATATCACAGAGCTCAGCTTCTCTCCTCTATCTATCCCTATATATCACACAGCTCAGCTTCTCTCCCTCTATCATATACCCCTATATATCACACAGCTCAGCTTCTCTCCTCTATCATATAACCCTATATATCACAGAGCTCAGCTTCTCTCCTCTATCTTCCCTATATATCACACAGCTCGGCTTCTCTCCCTCTATCATATACCCCTATATATCACACAGCTCAGCTTCTCTCCTCTATCATATACCCCTATATATCACACAGCTCAGCTTCTCTCCTCTATCCTATCCCTATATATCACACAGCTCAGCTTCTCTCCTCTATCATATAACCCTATATATCACACAGCTCAGCTTCTCTCCTCTATCCTATAACCCTATATATCACACAGCTCAGCTTCTCTCCTCTATCATATACCCCTATATATCACAGAGCTCAGCTTCTCTCCTCTATCATATACCCCTATATATCACACAGCTCAGCTTCTCTCCTCTATCCTATAACCCTATATATCACACAGCTCAGCTCTCTCCTCTATCCTATACCCCTATATATCACACAGCTCAGCTTCTCTCCTCTATCCTATACCCCTATATATCACACAGCTCAGCTTCTCTCCTCTATCCTATATATCACACAGCTCAGCTTCTCTCCTCTATCCTATAAACCTATATATCACACAGCTCAGCCCTCCTCTATCCCTATATATCACACAGCTCGGCTTCTCTCTCCTTATATCCCTATATATCACACAGCTCGGCTCCTCTCCTCCATCCTATACCCCTATATATCACACAGCTCAGCTCCTCTCCTCTCTCCCTCTATCCTATACCCCTATATATCACACAGCTCAGCTTCTCTCCTCTATCCTATACCCATCTATATATCACACAGCTCAGCTTCTCTCCTCTATCCTATACCCTATATATCACACAGCTCAGCTTCTCTCCTCTATCATATAACCCTATATATCACACAGCTCAGCTTCTCTCCTCTATCATATACCCCTATATATCACACAGCTCAGCTTCTCTCCTCTATCCTATACCCCTATATATCACACAG
>CAMRHE010001685.1:0-52038 GCA_947044405.1 Leptodactylus fallax
TCTTCTTTTAGACGCTCATACAAGAATCTGCATACCGTCACCTGGGGAACGGCGGTATGTTCCCCCTAACTTGAAAAACTTTTATCATTACCTCTGGAGAAAATGCATGCAGTATGGCTATTGCTCTAGAGAGTGTTGCTTTGGCTGTGGTGCCCGTATCTAGGTAAGTACCAGAATTATACACAGTAATGAGGACTCTATGACATCACTGACATTACAGTATATGGAGCTATTCTTATGTAACTCTACAGTATACACCTGTGTGAGAAAGAATGGGGGTGGTATTATTATTGCTCCTCACTGTGTAATGTTGGCTGTCTGCACCCGCCAGTGTACTACCACTCCCAGCAAGCACAGACACCAGATTACCTTTGCTGCACATCACTCAGTCCCTGCTCCTCTATGCTGCTGTGCACACCCATTTCCTGTTGATGCTGCTGGATCTACCAATAGGAAAGATGTGCTCCCTCTCTTTTTCTTAATGGGTTACTGTGCACCCCTGTAATCCTTCCCCCACCTATCCTTGTCAGTCTGAGTGTATAAAATCCTCCTTCAGTAGTCACACCCTGCCTGAGCCAACGATCCTGGATTGTTCTAGTCCCTGCTGTACCTGACCACACTATTACTTGACCTTTCATTTCTACATATCACTGTCTATTCTGGCCCCAGGCCAACCGTCACCTACAACGGGATCACTACAAAAGGTAGCAACCTGGTAGGAAACCTGCAGAGTACAGATCCCTATACAGGGGGTAAAGGAGAAATACTGGGGAGGTCACTTACACAATGACATTGGGAGAGTCCCAATGTCAAACTGCTTGCAGTGAGTCCTCTGACTATTACACTCTGAATAGCTTAAACAGTTCACATATGACCCATTTATGACCATTCTCTGGATTTGGTCTTTTAGGCTGAGGCCCCACATTGTGGAAAAGCAGCTTTTTGTTGTTGCAGATTTTGCTGTGGTTTTTTGAGCCAAAGCCAAGAATGGCTTCAAAAGGAATGGGAAATATCTAGGAAGTTCTTCTACTTCTACCTTCTGCTCAATCCACTCTTGGCTTTTGTTCAACAAATCCGCAGCAAAATCTGTAACAAAAAAGAAACTAATTTAATACTGGCAGACTTAAGACTAAGAAGAAATATTGGGGGAGTCACTGGGAAAGACTGGCTAAAAAGACGCTACATCAGTTAATGAATAGCCAGCCAGAAGAGATGGGTATGGGGGCAAGTCCTCAATATATGGAGAGTAGTGCCCAGAGCGTCACATCCTCTAAAACATAGGGGCGAGACAGCAGGGTAGAATAGTTGAGGAGCCAAGTACAGTGGGGAAAAAAGTATTTAGTCAGCCACCAATTGTGCAAGTTCTCCCACTTATAAAGATGAGGCCGGCCTGTAATTGTCATCATAGGTAGACCTCAACTATGAGAGACAAAATGAGAAAACAAATCCAGAAAATCACATTGTCTGATTTTTAAAAAAAACTATTCGCAAATTATGGTGGAAAATAAGTATTTGGTCACCTACAAGATTTCTGTCTCTCACAGACCTGTAACTTCTGTAAGAGGCTCCTCTGTCCTCCACTCATTACCTGTAGTAATGGCTCCTGTGTGACATTGTTATCAGTATAAAAGACTCCTGTCCACAACCTCAAACAGTCACACTCCAAACTCCACTATGGTGAAGACCAAAGAGCTGTGGAAGGACCAGAAACAAAATGGTAGCCCTGCACCAGGCTGGGAAGACTGCAGGTAATGAGTGGAGGACAGAGGAGCCTCTTAAAGAAGAAGTTACAGGTCTTTGAGAGACAGAAATCTTGCTTGTTTGTATGTGACCAAATACTTATTTTTCACCATAATTTGCAAATAAATTCTTTAAAAATCAGACAATGTGATTTTTTGGATTAGTTTTCTCATTTTGTCTCTCATAGTTGAGGTCTACCTATGATGACAATTACAGGCCGGCCTCATCTTTATAATTGGGAGAACTTGCACAATTGGTGGCTGACTAAATACTTTTTTCCCCACTGTATATATATATATATATATATACAGTGTATATGTGATATATATATATATATATATATATATATATATATATATATATATAATAGTGACCTCTGAGGCTCCTCTGTAGTGATCTGCACAGTGTATATGTGATATACAGTCATGGCCAAAAGTTTTGAGAATGACACAAATATTGTATTTTCACATGATCTGCTGCCCTCTGGTTTTTCTGTGTGTTTGTCAGATGTTTTTATCACATACAGAAATAGAATTGCATTCATATTATGAGTAACAGAAGCTTATATTGACAGTTAGAATGAGTTAATGCAGCAAGTCAATATTTGCAGTGTTGACCCTTCTTCTTCAGGACCTCTGCAATTCTCCCTGGCATGCTCTCAATCAACTTCTGGACCAAATCCTGACTGATAGCAGTCCATTCTTGCAGAATCAATGCTTTAATTTTGTCTGAATTTGTTGGTTTTTGTTTGTCCACCCGTCTCTTGATGATTGACCAGTTCTCAATGGGATTAAGATCTGGGGAGTTTCCAGGCCATGGACCCAAAATCTCTATGTTTTGTTCCCTGAGCCATTTAGTTATCACCTTTGCTTTATGGCAAGGTGCTCCATCATGCTGGAAAAGGCATTGTTGAGCGCCAAACTGCTCTTGGACGGTTGGGAGAAGTTGCTCTTGGAGGACATTCTGGTACCATTCTTTATTCATGGCAAGACTGTGAGAGAGCCGATTCCCTTGGCTGAGAAGCAACCCCACACATGAATGGTTTCAGGATGCTTTACAGTTGGCATGAGACAAGACTGGTGGTAGCGCTCACCTCTTCTTCTCCGAATAAGCTGTTTTCCAGATGTTCCAAACAATCGAAAAGGGGATTCATCAGAGAAAATGACTTTACCCCAGTCCTCAGCAGTCCACTCCCTGTACCTTTTGCAGAATATCAGTCTGTCCCTGATGTTTTTTCTGGAGAGAAGTGGCTTCTTTGCTGCCCTCCTTGAGACCAGGCCTTGCTCCAAGAGTCTCCGCCTCACAGTGCGTGCAGATGCACTCACACCTGCCTGCTGCCATTCCTCAGCAAGCTCTGCACTGCTGGTAGCCCAATCCCGCAGCTGAAACACTTTTAAGAGACGGTCCTGCCGCTTGCTGGTCTTTCTTGGGCGCCCTGGAGCCTTTTTGGCACCAATGGAACCTCTCTCCTTGAAGTTCTTGATGATGCGATAGATTGTTGACTGAGGTGCAATCTTTCTAGCTGCAATACTCTTCCCAGTTAGGCCATTTTTGTGCAGTGCAATGATGACTGCACGTGTTTCTTTAGAGATAACCATGGTTAACAGAAGAGAAACAATGATGGCAAGCACCAGCCTCCTTTTAAAGTGTCCAGTGGTGTCATTCTTACTTAATCATGACAGATTGATCTCCAGCCCTGTCCTCATCAACACCCACACCTGTGTTAATGGAGCAATCACTGAAACGATGTTAGGTGGTCCTTTTAAGGCAGGGCTGCAATGATGTTGAAATGTGTTTTGGGGGATAAAGTTCATTTTCTAGGCAAATATTGACTTTGCAAGTAATTGCTGTTAAGCTGATTACTCTTTATGACATTCTGGAGTATATGCAAATTGCCATTAGAAAAACTGAAGCAGTAGACTTTGTAAAAATTAATATTTGTATCATTCTCAAAACTTTTGGCCATGACTGTATATATATAATAGTGACCTCTGAGGCTCCTCTGTAGTGATCTGCACAGTGTATATGTGATATATATATATATATAATAGTGACCTCTGAGGCTCCTCTGTAGTGATCTGCACAGTGTATATGTGATATATATATAATAGTGACCTCTGAGGCTCCTCTGTAGTGATCTGCACAGTGTATATGTGATATATATATATATATAATAATCACCTCTGAGGCTCTTCTGTAGTGATTTGCACAGTATATATGTGATATATATATATAATAGTGACCTCTGAGGCTCCTCTGTAGTGATCTGCACAGTGTATATGTGATATATATATATATAATAGTGACCTCTGAGGCTCCTCTGTAGTGATCTGCACAGTGTATATGTGATATATATATATATATAATAATCACCTCTGAGGCTCTTCTGTAGTGATTTGCACAGTATATATGTGATATATATATATAATAGTGACCTCTGAGGCTCCTCTGTAGTGATCTACACAGTGTATATGTGATATATATATATAATAGTGACCTCTGAGGCTCCTCTGTAGTGATCTGCACAGTGTATATGTGATATATATATATAATAGTGACCTCTGAGGCTCCTCTGTAGTGATCTGCACAGTGTATATGTGATATATATATATATAATAGTAACCTCTGAGGCTCCTCTGTAGTGATCTGCACAGTGTATATGTGATATATATATATAATAGTGACCTCTGAGGCTCCTCTGTAGTGATCTGCACAGTGTATATGTGATATATATATATATATAATAATCACCTCTGAGGCTCTTCTGTAGTGATTTGCACAGTATATATGTGATATATATATATATATATATATATATATATATATATATATAGTGACCTCTGAGGCTCCTCTGTAGTGATCTGCACAGTATATATGTGATATATATATATATATATATATATATATATATATATAGTGACCTCTGAGGCTCCTCTGTAGTGATCTACACAGTGTATATGTGATATATATAATAGTGACCTCGGAGGCTCCTCTGTAGTGATCTGCACAGTGTATATGTGATATATATATATAATAGTGACCTCTGAGGCTCCTCTGTAGTGATCTGCACAGTATATATGTAATATATATATATAATAGTGACCTCTGAGGCTCCTCTGTAGTGATCTGCACAGTGTATATGTGATATATATAATAGTGACCTCTGAGGCTCCTCTGTAGTGATCTGCACAGTGTATATGTGATATATATATATATAATAGTGACCTCTGAGGCTCCTCTGTAGTGATCTGCACAGTGTATATGTGATATATATATATATATATATATATATATATATAATAGTGACCTCTGAGGCTCCTCTGTAGTGATCTGCACAGTGTATATGTGATATATATATATATATATATAATAATCACCTCTGAGGCTCTTCTGTAGTGATTTGCACAGTATATATGTGATATATATATATAATAGTGACCTCTGAGGCTCCTCTGTAGTGATCTGCACAGTATATATGTGATATATATATAATAGTGACCTCTGAGGCTCCTCTGTAGTGATCTGCACAGTGTATATGTGATATATATAATAGTGACCTCTGAGGCTCCTCTGTAGTGATCTGCACAGTGTATATGTGATATATATATATATATATATATATAATAGTGACCTCTGAGGCTCCTCTGTAGTGATCTGCACAGTGTATATATGATATATATATAATAGTGACCTCTGAGGCTCCTCTGTAGTGATCTGCACAGTGTATATGTGATATATATATATAATAGTGACCTCTGAGGCTCCTCTGTAGTGATCTGCACAGTATATATGTGATATATATATAATAGTGACCTCTGAGGCTCCTCTGTAGTGATCTGCACTGTATGTAGAGGACGTCGCTCTCACATTAGATGCCGCTTTACCTGATATCTTACTTCTTGTTATTTCCAGATGAGATGTGCGATGTCCTGAGAAGTGGATAATGTGCACGAGGAGGGTTTCCTGCTCTTCATTCTCTACTTTATCGCTAACAATCCGGAGTCTCAATAAATGATTTACAAGCAGAACGTTTCTGGCTGATAAATGAATTAATCATTATAGGCTTTATTAATAATTAGTTGCTAATATATTATAATCCCATGGTATATATATATATATATATATATACCGATAATTCCTTTATTGGTGACTTTTTCACATGTGGCCGTGTTATGTTCCTTACAAGAATGTTCACCTATGACCTAATGACTTAGAATCTACCATACCCAAAAACCTTGTCTTAGAAATATTAGTCAGAGTAATAATATAAGAATTGGCTTGGAGCCTGATGTTTAGGTTACATACTGTAATGTTTCTCACAGTTAATTATATGTCACATGTATCATTCTGCTAATTCTCCTATGTATGACGTTGATTGTAAGGGAATGTTCTGATGGTTGTCAGAAATTTGGCTTAAGAACTCCTGTTTTGGGGATATTTTCCAGTTTTTTCTGCCTTATCAATAGTCACAGGAAATATGTATGTCTATTTTGTTTATTTCTAAAGTTCTTTATCTCTCTCTCTCTATTTGCTGTAACTTCACTTCTAAAAACTTACATCTTATTTTACCCATCTCAGAGACGGTTTATCTGTTTTTTTTTTCTATAAAAGTTTCCATAACATATTATTTGTGATCATATCATCATTTTTGGGCATATTTTGTATCCACAGTCATAATTTCCATTAGACAGAAGGCCCATGCCTAGGGCGGCTGCTGGAAAGAGGCGGCTGTTCCTCAGGATCAGAGATGGTTTATATATACAGTTGTGCTAAAAAGTTTACATACCCCAGCAGATTTTTTGATTTTTTTGGCCTTTTTTCAGAAAATATGAATGATAGCACAAAACCTTTTTCTCCACTCTTGGTTAGTGGTTGGTTGAAGCCATTTATTGTCAAACTTCTGTGTTTTCTCTTTTTAAATCATAATGACAACCAAAAACATCAAAATGACCCTGTTCAAAAGTTCCCATTCCCCGGTGATTTTGGCCTGATAACAGGCCCAGAAGTTGACACAAAGGGGTTTGAATGGCTACTAAAGGTAACCTCCTCACCTGTGACCTCCTCACCTGTGACCTGTTTGCTTGTAATCAGTGTGTACATAAAAGCTGAGTGAGTTTCTGGGATCCGGACAGACTGTCGCATCTTTCCTCCAGCCACTGACGTTTCTGGATTGTGAGTCATGGGGAAAGCAAAAGAATTGTCCACGGATCTACGGGAAAAGGTAGTAGTACTGTATAAGACAGGAAAGGGATACAAAAAGATATCCAAGGAATTGATAATACCAGTCAGCAGTGTTCAAACTGTGATTAACAAATGGAAACTCAGGGGCTCTGTAAAAACCAAACCATGGTCAGGTAGAACAACCAAAATTTCGGAAAATTGCTCTGGATGCAAAGAAAACCCCGCACATAACATCAGCTGAAATACAGGACTCTCTGAAAACTATCGGTGCGGCTGTTTCAAGATGCACAATAAGGAGGCACTTGAAGAAAAATGGGCCACATGGTCGAGTTTCCGGAAGAAATCCATTACTGCGCAAATGCCACAAAGAATCTCGCCTTCAATACGCCAAACAGCACAGAGACAAGCCGCAAAACTTCTGGAACAAGGTCATTTGGAGGGATGAGACAAAAATCAAACTTTTTGGCCACAACCATAAACGTTACATTTGGAGAGGTGTCAACAAGGCCTATGATGAAAGGAACACCATTCCTACTGTAAAGCACGGAGGTGGATCACTGATGATGGGATGTGAGAGCTTCAAAGGCTCAGGAAACTTGGTCAAAGGTGAAGGAAAGATGAATGTAGCGCGTTATCAGCAAATACTGGAGGCAAATCTGCCCTCATCAGCCAGGAAGCTGCACATGGGACGTACTTGGACGCTCCAACATGACAACGATCCAAAACACAAGGCCAAGTCGACCTGTCATTGGCTACAGCAGAAGAAAGTGAAGGTTCTGGAGTGGCCATCTCAGTCTCCTGACCTCAATATCATTGAGCCACTCTGGGGAGATCTCAAGCGCGCAGGACATGCAAGACAGCCCAGGAACTTACAGGAACTGGAGAACCATCTGAGAAAATAAAGAGCCTCATCCACAACTAGCACAAAAGACTTCAAGCTGTCATTGATGTCACAGGGGGCAATACACGGGATTAAGAACTGGGGGATGGGAACTTTTGAACAGGGTCATTTTGATGTTTTTGGTTGTCATTATGATTTAAAAAGAGAAAATACAGAAGTTTGACAATAAATGGCTTCAACCAACCACTAACCATGAGGGGAGAAAAAGTTTTTGTGTTATCATTCACATTCTCTTAAAAAAGGCCAAAAAAAAACAAAAAATCTGCCGGGGTATGTAAACTTTTTAGCACAACTGTACATAGTAGAGGCTCGTGCAGCCATTTTTAGTCATAACTCATATTCATGTGTCAACAAAGCTGAACTAACAATGAAGCGCTGAGCACATCAATTAGAATAAACCCACAAAAATCCAAAATATTGATGGAACTAAAACATAACTTTTAATAATAATAAGTAGCATAAAAACACCAAAGAAGGTATCAAAGAATGCTCAAAAAGAGCCAATAAATGCCAGCTCTAAAATGATCCAGGCTGCAAACACAGCCAGGTATCTGTAATACACTGATCAGTATCTCTAGGTTCGGCGGCCATCAGAAAAATAAATAACCATTAGTCTTACCGGTTCGGTTCTTGAGATACGGAATAGGAGATATCTGTTGTACTATTCCTCAAGGTACAGATGTAGAGGAGAGCAACTGATAGAACTCCCATCAGCAAATGATTGTAGAGAAAGATAGATACTGACCCTATAAAACCCTAGCAAATTGAGCCTTGTACACACACTGCAAGTCCTAGCCCTAAATGACGTGGGACCCCGAGTGGAACCTGTCCCTGTGAAATGCAGACCCTACACAACACCCTACCTAAAAAAAAAAAAGTGAAATGTATCTAATAAGAAAAAACACATATAATCCCAACATGCAGGTTTCATGTAAGATGCATACAATCTTCTGGGGATCTTAGTCACTGCAACATAGTGAGAAGCAGAGCAGATAAATTCATGCACCTCCCTCCAGGGTTAGCAGTAGTTTCACATGCATAAAAACCCAAACTCATCCCTCACTCATACAAAGATGCCAGATAAGCGCAGACAGAGGGGTATAAGTGCCTGGTACATGACTCAGGGAGGAGGAATATGTCATCACTCCGGCTGACTTACCACAGCCCTTTACACCTCATGTCCTAACCCCCCATTTTTCCCCCAATAAGGACTCGGACCACCTCTTGGATTTAAATTGGCCTGTTCAGGCCGATTTATTAAAACATATATAAATACTTTAAACATATAAATAACATATAAATAACACCGCCATAAAACGGGCGGTGTATAAATACAAACCAATACTTAACCGTTACAACTGTATACAACAGTCACACCATTTACAAGTACATTATAACAGAACCTACCCCACCACGGGGATAAGCACCACCACTAATCTGCCCAGGCGCAAAACCCCCACCTCAGGCAGACCTTTTAACCAACTGTACGACCATAAGCCTGACCCCCAAAGGGACCTAAGCCCAACTAGGGGACTTCCCAGGCTTACACCTTCCCCACCAGGATCCCCATACCACCGATGAGGTCCTACAACAGTGCCTGATAGGCCTCTAACCCCACCAACCCCCAGCCAAACATACCCCATTAACCCTTCTAAAATTAGGGCGGGCGGGCCACTTCCTTACCCTGCCACTGCTTGACTGACCCTTATCTCACCACCTCGCCCCTTTCAACACCCTCGATCCCACCCCCATTTTTCACGCTCTAACTCTCCTCTTTCTTAACCCCTTCGTGTCTAATCCTCCCCCTAGTCATGTAGTCCCTATCCCCAAGCGTCTAGGGCCTTGTCTGAATCTGTATGCTGAAGGATGCACCAATACACACATGGACAAAATTGTTGGTCGCCTCCCTCGTTTAATAATAATAATAATAATAATAATAATAATAATAATAATAATAGTCCTTTAATAGTCCCACAATGGGGAAATTCAGTGTGTTACAGCAGCAAAGATAAGCAGATACAAATACAAAATGTACAGGAATGTTCCAAGGTGAGAGGCATTACATTAATAGCAGACAGACAGATAGGGCGTAGCAGAGGGGGGGGGGATTTAACAGGCAGAGAGATATTTCAGTTCTCTGTGTGTAATGATCTCCGCTTAGGTCGGTGTTGGTTGTACAGCCTAACCGCGGTGGGGAGGAAAGACTTCCGATAGCGTTCCTTCTCACACCTAGGGTGGAGCAGTCGGTCACTGACAGTACTGCTCAGCGCGATCACAGTCTCATGCATGGGATGGGACTTCTTCTTCTGCATGGAGCTCACCACGGACAGTATCCTTCTGTCACCCACCACCTGCACTGGGTCCAGTGGGCTCCCCAGGACAGAGCTGGCCCTTCTAATCAGCTTGTCAAGTTTATTTCTGTCCCTGGTTGATATACTGCTCCCCCAGCAGGCCACTCCAAAGAAGATGGCTGATGCCACTACCGAGTTGAAGAAAGTTCTAAGAAGTGCCCCCCAGATTCCAAAGGCTCTCAGTTTCCTAAGCAGGTAGAGCCTGCTGTGGCCCTTCCTGTACAGGGCCTCCATATGATCTGCCCAGTCCAGCTTATTATTAAGGAGCAAACCCAGGTACTTATAGGTGTTCACAATCTCGATGCCCGTCCCCAGGATGTCCACTGGTTTAGGAGGGCTTCTGCCTTTGCGGAAGTCCACCACCATCTCCTTGGCCTTCCCCGCGTTAATCTTCAGGTGGTTCCGGTGGCACCAGTCCACAAAATCCCGGTTCAGTTCTCTGTACTCCCTGTCATCATCATCTGTGATGAGACCCACTATTGCAGAGTCGTCAGAATACTTCTGTAGGTAGCAGCTGGATGAGTTGCACCTAAAATCTGCAGTGTACAGTGTGAAGAGGAAAGGGGCGAGAACCGTACCCTGAGGTGCCCCCGTATTACAGATCACGGTATCTGACACACAGTCTTGGGCTCTCACGTATTGAGGTCGATTTGTGAGGTAGTCTAGGATCCAGTTGGAGAGGTGGTGGTCCACTCCAGCAAGGCCCAGCTTGTCCCTCAATAACCTGGGCTGTATGGTGTTAAAAGCACTGGAGAAGTCAAAGAACATTATTCTCACTGTGTTCCCTGGTTTCTCCAGGTGAGACAGAGCCCTGTGCAGAAGATGGATGATGGCATCATCTACCCCAATGCCTGGCCAATAAGCAAACTGGAGAGGGTCCATAGCGGGGCTCACTAGAGGGCGGAGATGTGTGAGAACCAATCTCTCCAAGATCTTCATCAGGTGGGATGTCAGTGCTACAGGTCTGTAGTCGTTGAGGTCCATAGGGTGGGGTTTCTTTGGAACTGGTACCACACAAGAAGATTTCCATAATTCAGGGACTATTTCCTGCCTCAGGCTCATATTATACATATATGTAATTATACCACACAGCTGGTCCCCGCAAGTCTTAATTAGCCTTGCACTGATGTCATCTGGCCCTCCGGCTTTCCTCGCCTTGATCTTTTTCATCTCCTTCCTCACCTGGGCCCGTGTGAAGGTCAGACTGTGGCCAGATAAAGACGGATTTCTGGATTTACTGGTCTGTTGGGAAGTGGCCGCATGGGGAGAAGTCATTGTGGTGGGGGAAGCTGAAGGACATACTGGGGTGGGAGGAGCTGGTGTGTGATCAAATCTGTTGAAGAATAGGTTTAGTTCATTAAGCCAATTAACATCTGCCTCAATCTGGCAGACAGACTGTTTATGACCCGAAATTGACTTAAGCCCCTCCCAGACCCCCCTTATGTCTTTTCTTTCCATTTGCTTTTCCATTTTTTCCTTATAACTGGATTTTCCTTGCCTGATTAGATGCCTCAGCTCCTTTTGTACTTCCCTCAACCCCTCCTTATCTCTTGTCCTGAATGCCATCTTTTTCTCCTTAAGTAGTGTTTTCATATCAGAGTTAATCCATGGTTTGTTGTTGGAGAAGCACCTCACCACTTTTGTGGGTACTGTGTTGTCCACACAAAAATTAATGTAGTCTGTTATGCAGTGTGTGAGTCCTTCTATATCTTCTCCATAAGAGTCCTGCAGCACTTCCCATGCGGTTGTGTCAAAACAATCCCTCAGAGCCTCATCACTCTCCTCGGACCATATCCTCACTGTGCGGGTGACAGCTGGTTCTCTACGTACAAGTGGCTTGTACACAGGTCGGAGATGTACTAGGTTGTGATCCGATCTCCCCAGGGGCGGTAGGTAGGATAGGTAGGATTACACCATCTATGAAAGAGAAACCCACAATGGTCACTGAAATAACTTGAACCTGACAAAAGTAATAATATATAAAAATTCTATGAAAATGAACAAATGAAAGTCAGACATTGCTTTCCAACCAGGCTTCAACAGGATTTTTTAAAAAAGAAAACTCATGAAACAGGCCTGGACAGAAATGATGGTTCCCTTAACTTAATATTAATATTAATATTAGGACGTCGCTCTCACATTAGATGCCGCTTTACCCGATATCTTTCTTCTTGTTATTTCCAGATGAGATGTGCGATGTCCTGAGAAGTGGATAATGTGCACGAGGAGGGTTTCCTGCTCTTCATTCTCTACTTTATCGCTAACAATCCGGAGTCTCAATAAATGATTTACAAGCAGAACGTTTCTATTATGTGTGAATTATTACATGAGAAGAAGGCTGAGAGCCCCATCATGTCCGGCCCTTTCTGCTGAGGTTTCCTCTATAATGTGTCTGGTCCATTATATCGCATCTTTTTTGGGTATAGCTTTGTGTCCACAGCTGGGATTTCCATTAGACACAAGAGGCCCATGCCTAGGGCGGCTGCTGGGAAGAGGCGGCTGCTCCTCAGGATCAGGGATGGATTATATATAAAGTAGTAGAGGTTGGTGCGGCCATTTTTAGTCATTAAATGTAGCACATATCTACATTGATGGAAGAAGCTTTGGTTGTACAAAACCTGTCACAAATGATGAAGCCTCCGCACTTAGAGGATGGTCACCCTGGGTGTTTACTGCATAGAAAATCCACAAATCACATATGACACAAAACTATATATAATAGTGGAACATTCTGTCTCATGATGCCAACCTCAAACTTGTGAAGATTAATTATTGTAATTTATGGCAGACAGCTTGTTCTTCAAGGCTGAATCCTTGTCCTTGTCTCACCGATTATTCTCATACATCACACACAAATCTCCTCAGATCACCAAAAACGTCAGGATCATAACTTAGAACCAGAGATAAATTGAAGCTCCTGGACCTCATGTCAAAATTTGTAATGGGGTCCCCACTTACCATGTGCTAAGTACAATATATATGTCTTCTTATGCTGTAGAGAAGCCTTTCACCCCCTCAGATCCCAGGGCCCGGTAGCAATTGTTACCTTTGCATCCCTTATAGCTACATCCCTGCCTAGAACTGAAAAAAGTCTACAAATTCAAGGATTTCCAATGGATGGCAGTGACATCACAATGATACTAAAGCATAGATGCCAATGAAATTCCAGCAGACGTTAGCCCCTCCCAGATCCCATCACAACCCGACTGGGAATGTCCCCTTCACAACCAGGAATACCCACAAACCATCCACTTTGGATGTTAATTTTATCCAAACCCTGCACCTTTTTGGTTAGCCTTACCCTTTGCATACAATTCCTAGGAGTGTTGGCAGCTATGTACTAAAGGAGTTGTCTCAGCACAGGCATAGATGATATATTGAAATCAATGGTCAGTTTTGCAGTCTCCTGGTGAATCTGACAATACACAACCAAAAGTATCGGAAGAATCCTGAGGCCCCACTGCATAGTCTACATAATGAAAGTCAATATCAAGAGAAGAGTTTGCTCTTCTGCTGCAGGATCAGTCACTTTGTTCCGACAACTGACGGGGTCCAAACTTGATGTCATATCCTAGATATACAATGTAACGATAATTATATAGTAAATAGAGATTGGCAAATTGGTTCGTAATGAACCAGAGGAGACCCGAATATTCCAAATTGTTCATTGTTAACAAAGCGGAATAAATGGCAATTTGTTTCGGACAAACAAAAATGGTCGCTTTATGATAACATGGCCGCCACCACATGTTTGACCAAAAAATACAGAACAGACACATGTGTAATGACTTAGACGCTGTCTATGAGTCACTGTGACATTGTAGCAACACCTGACAGTCTCTCAGCCAATAGACAGTGTTAAGTGGACCTTGCAGTGCTGATGTTATATGGAGTATAAAAGATTGGACACTTGTGATCAGCCTTTAGTTGCTGTAATGGTGGACATGCAAATAGATCTGTGATCCGTCTCACTGTATCATAGGCTATAGCTCAATTCAGAAAAAGCAATAGGAATTCCAGCAATAGTTAGAGGACTAGGAGAACTTAGTGCTAGAATTCATTAGAGATAGGATCATACAGTGACTTAGTAAATCTGTGCTGCTGCTGATTACACAGGCAGTTAACCATTCCATTACCAATAATCTAATTTTGCCTGACTGTTGCAATAAAGAATTTTTCCTCCCTATACATGTTTTAAACACACTTTTTTACTGACAAGACAATCCTGTTATTGAAATAAAATTGTTAAGGACTTTTTTGGGCAAGAGTTAACATTTTTTTTCATTAAATACTTACTGTTTTTTGCCTGTGGAAATATTTAAAAAATGACTATATTATATACAAGAGGTTGCTTGTTAATCACGCAATATACAGTCTATGCTGCACTAATCTTAAAAAATATCTTGTAATTTCATGTTTTGTTGTTTCCATGTTTTCTTCTCTGGTGACTATACATAGTGTGACAGAGTGTTATTGTTAATCAGAAAAAAATTGTTCATTGCTTAAGCATTTCTCTGTGTGCACATATCTACATAGACAGTAGTGCAGTTTCTGCTAATCTAAAAAAATAATCTCCATTATTTCAGCATTTTTTGTGTGTAAACCCAATATACAGTCTAGCCTGCGCTAATTTAAAAAAAAAAAACATTCTGTAATTTCATGGTTTTTTTCCTCTCTTTTGACCATACACATTGTTGTTCATCTGAAAATAATATTCATTGCTTAAGTGTTTCTCTGTATGTGCAAGTAGTGCAGCCTTAGCTAATCTTAAAAAAAATGTCTCTGTTATTTCAACATTTTTTTTTTTTTTTGGTGTGTTTACCCAATATACAGTTTTGCCTGTGCTAATCTGAAAAAAAGCTTGCACTAATCAAAAAAAAAATGTTATTTAATATAAAAGACTAACACAGTTCTAGGGATCTAGTCTAATACTCACTAACCAGGAGGTGACCCTTTTAGTGCCTTGCAATTTTCTTTTTCTTTAACCTTCCTCTAGTGTTAGGGTCGTGACCGACGCGTTTTAGGTTTTAAATGCATACAAATTCTACATACATTTGTTTATTGCATCAAGACTTTTTGACTTTTTCAGGAACTTATTTTTAAACAAAATACAATAAAATAAAACTATTTTACTAAATTGTAAAATGCTCTTATTAAAATTATAACATTTGTGTTGTTGGGGTCAATTTCGACCCAGGTCTAATATAAGAGTAAAAAAACAATAATAAGTCCCAAAACTGAACTCATAAACACAATATAAACCAACAGCCCACAGCCAGCTCTACCGCCAACAACTTGAGTTAGGGACATGTCCAGGCATGTATGACCAAATCAGCTTACAGTTGGTACTTTGCAGAGTATACATCTTCAGTTTGCACCATGCAACAATGAGGAGAAGATTAGATGCAAGCCAAATTCTGGATTATATCTTGGATGATAATGAATCAGAGGACACACAGCAGCAAACTGATACAGATGAACAGGTTTCTGAGGAGGAAGATGATGTGGAAGACACAGACAGTTCTGATCAGTCTGATGAGGAGGTCACCGGTGCTGAAGCTGCTCCCGCTGAAAGATTCAAATCCAAAAGTGGCAAGATCATTTGGAGCTCAGTACCTCCAGATGTACATGGCAGGGCAGATGCTGCAAATTTCATAAAAATGACCCCTGGGATCACAAGGTTTGCTGTGACAAGAGTAAGTGACATCAAGACATGTTTTGATCTGTTTATGCCATTGTCAATAAAAAAAAGTCATTATTGCTATGACAAACCTTGAAGGAAAAAAAAGTCCACAGCAACATGTGGAATGACCTTCATGATGATGACCTGGATGCCTACATTGGTGTTCTTCTCCTTGCTGGAGTGTACAAATCCTGCAATGAGGCCACTGATAGTCTCTGGGACGCATCGACAGGCAGGAATATTTTCCGGGCAACAATGTCACTTCAAAAGTTTCAAATGATATCAAGAGTCCTCAGATTTGACAACAGAGACACCAGAACAAAATCTGACAAACTTGCTCCCATCAGGGATGTTTCGGAGAAATGGGTGCAGCTCCTTCCACTGATGTTCAACCCAGGGCCAGAGGTGACAGTAGACGAACGTTTTCTCCCTTTCCGCGGAAAATGCCCCTTCCGGCAATACATGCCAAGTAAGCCAGGAAAATACGGCATAAAAATCTGGGCAGCCTGTGATGCAAAAACTAGCTATGCATGGAATCTACAGATTTACACAGGCAAGTCTGCAAGCGGCATCCCTGAAAAAAACTAAGGAAAACGTGTAGTCCTCGATATGACTTCTGGACTGCAGGGTCACAACATTACTTGTGACAATTTTTTTTACCAGCTATGACCTTGGACAAGAACTTCTCAGGAGGAAAATCACCATGGTGGGCACAGTGAAAAAAAACAAACCTGAGCTGCCCGCTGAATTGTTGCAGATGAAGGACAAGGCTCCACTTTCCTCAAAGTTTTTTTTTTACAGACACCACCACTGCTGTTTCATACTGCCCCAAAAAACGACGGAATGTGGTACTGATGTCCACACTTCACAAAGATGCAGCTGTGTCATCAGGAAGTGACAAAAAGCCCAGAATCATCCTGGACTATAACAAAAACAAAGGAGGAGTGGACAACCTGGACAAGCTGACTGCCACCTACACTTGCCAGCGAATGACTAGGAGATGGCCAATGGTTGTATTTTCCAATATCCTTGATGTGTCAGCATACAATGCATTTGTGTTGTGGACCCACATTCACCAAGGATGGAATTCAAAGAAAAAAAACAAGCGGAGGATGTTTCTTGAGGAACTAGGAAGATCCCTTGTCAAGGCGCACATTGACTAAAGGGAACGGGTGCCCCGAGACCCAGCCGCTGCAGCCTTGGTCCGACAACTCCAGAGCTCAACAAGTGCTTCGCCCACACCCACAGCAACACAAAGAGCATCATCACCAGCATCCTCCTCAACCAGCCCTGCCTCAACATCAACCACAACAGCCACAACCCCAGTGAGACCACCTGATTCTAAAAGAAAGAGGTGTCAGGTCTGCCCTAGCAATAAGGACAGAAAGACAAACACATCGTGCTTCGCCTGCAAAAAATACCTCTGCAAAGAACACACAAAAAGTGTCACTTTTTGCCACACATGCATCTAAATACTAATGCATCTAAAAACTAGTACTTGATTTCTGTTGATTTGATTTGCTTGATTGTTGTTTGTTTGTTTGACCTAGAAAAGCTACTTTTTATTATTATTGCCATTAATGTTAATATAATTTTCATCTTTTACTTGTATTAAAGTTCTATAAAAAAAAAAAATCTGTTTTTTGCCTTTTTCATAAAGTAGTTAGATATGGGTCAAAATTGACCCGTAACACCATAGATGTTACTAGAGTTAATAATATAATATATATATATATATATGTATATTTTTTTTTTACATTTAAGAAATGTGTTCTAAAACCCTTCAGTAATAGTCAGGTAATATAACAAACTTTTTTAATTTTATATTATTCTCTTGAGGTTCATTTGACAATATTTTTATATTGAAAATGAAGGGTACTTCTCAAAAGAAGTAAGAAACAAATTGGATCATAAATAACTGTTTTTAGGGTATCCTAGGGGCGATTTAAGACACTGGTCAAAACCGACCCGTTAACATAAGAAAGAGTAACAGAAAGCTAACACTAGAGGAAGGTTAAAAATAACCAAAAAAATACACAGTGTCAGAATTGTTGCCAAATCACTAGGCACAATTTGCAGTAAAATGACTGGAAAAAAGGGCAGGGGACAGGCAAAAGGAGGGGAACGAGAAAACAGTAACAATAAGAATGTGGATGGCAACAGCAACATTACTTCTGGACTTACAGCCCTGCGAGTATCCGCAGTGTTGTCGTACTTCCTGAAAATAAAGACTTTTTGAAAGCAGTGAACCACAAATATTGAGTGAGGGTTCTGTGTGTTCCTCCTTAACATGTAATTTACCACGCTGTGTCTTTCTGTACTGTCAACCATGTATTTTCCTTAATCTTCACTGACACAGATCCCATTCTCCAGTACTCATGTGGCATCTGCTGCGAGAGAAATTCCTCATAGCCTAATACTTTCTCTTCTTCCTCCTCTTTCAGATGAGTTGGATGAGAACTGCCATTGTTATTTGAGGTAGAGGTGGAAGACATGAGTGTTGGTGGAATAAAAAATGATTAAAAAAATGGAATAAAAAATAATTAAAACATCATTTATTCCCCATCATGGTAGCAATAAAAACTACATATTGCCCCACAAAAATTTGATTAAAAGAAGATCCAATGTAAAGCAGAGATATGGTAGATAATATTCATGTATTTGGGTAGTATGACTGTGTCTTAAAAGCAGAGCATTTCAAGTTTTGAAAATGTTTCCAAATTTCAATCAAATTTTCAATTTTATATAAAAAAATACAAAGAATTGAGCAATATCTACCACTAACATGAAGTACAATGTGTCACGAAAAAACAATCTCAAAATCACTTGGGTAAATTAAAGAGTCTCAAAGTGATTGCCATATAAAGTGACAAATGTCAGTTATGAAAAATGAGACCGTGTACTTAAGATGGTTTTTGGCTGTGTTTTTAAGGGGTTAGAAAAAAGCAGCAGGGGGCTGACCGGGCCCCCTAAAGTTGAGCGCCCCATAAGAGTCTCTAAGACATTGGCTTTGAACCTGCTTTGTGGCTAGTGGTTCAACGGGTATAAGAATAAATTCCTCTAAATACCAGATCTGTGAGCAAGAGAATGGCCCCAAGTACAAATTAAAGATGCCAGAAATGAGAGAACACGGGATCTACAATGACCTCTCAGTCACCAGATCCGATGCCACATGAAAACCTGCTACTGAATAGAAAGGTGGTGCGAAGGTTCTGCATGAGGGAGAAGTCTGAGATCCTTCAATATTTCTCTTCCAGCTTCGGGCATTACAGTGACTTGACCATGGTTAAAAGGGTTTGTCTGGGATAAAATGAAAATTTAAAGTTAGTTAGATAGGTAAGTAGGTAGGTAGGTAGGGCTAGTAGTCCGCGGTCTAGCTAGGGAAACAGGGAGGGCATGTGAGAGGGATCTGAGTGAAGAGCAATGCATCATGGTAGGGGGTTACAGGGTATCATGGAGTGGCCAAGGAAATATTGATAGGTGTAAAATCTCTAACCCATTCCTGCTCAGTACACAGAAGGCATGCATGTTATTTCTGGCTGTTTTATAGAGAACTCTGATTGCGGCACAATAACCACTTACAGTGGATTGCAAAAGTCTTCACACCCATTGAACTTTTTCACATGTTGTCACCTTACAACCACAAATATGTATTTTATTGAGATTTTCAGTGATAACCAACACAAAGTAGCGGGCAATTGTGAGGTGGGGGGGAAATGATGCGAGGGTTTATTAAATAAAAATCTGGAAGGGGGGGGGGGGAAAGTCTTCCGCCCCCCCAAAAAAAATACTTTGTAGAGCCGCCATTCACTGAAATTCCATCTGCAAGTCTTTTGGGCTCTGTCTCTTCCAGCTTTGCACATCTAGAGATGAGATTTCTGCCCCTTCTTCTTCTTCTTTGCAGCCAGATTGGATGGAGCGTCTGTGATCAGTAATTTTCATGTCTTGCCACAGATGCTCAATGGGATTCAGGTCTGGACTGTGTGTGAACCGAGAGCAAGGCAGGTGGTTTGGACTCCGCAACCAGAAATGAACGCACACACGGTAGTTCAAGAAAAAAATATATATTTACTATAAGTTAATAAAGGCTAGTTAAAGGTAAAATGACAGGGCTAAAGACAAGCAAAATATACAATATAGCATGAACAATTTCAAGGCAAATTCTGCAATGGTTTCTACTTTTACTCTGTCCACTTCTGCAGTATGGACACTGAATGAACAATATACTCAAAACTATCCCTAACTGACCCTGACTTCACATTTGGGTGCACCCCCTTTTCCCCAGTGGTCCAGGTGGACCGCTTACAGTCCGTAGAAGCGCGCGGTGGGGCCCAAAGTCGTTCCTTTCTTTTATAGTGAAGCGTCCTCTCCTCACAGTTATCAGGATCTTGGGAGAAATGAAGTCCTCTTTAACAGACAGGGAAACCAACTGAATGCAATGTAATCCAACAGCAGATTCCACTCAGCACACTGACAGTCCTGCCGAATCCATACACTGAGCTGGGATGTAAACCGGGATTTAGCAGGTGCTGTCCAGTACATCAACAGCACTGCGAGTCTCTATCTGTGGTATCCAAATACACAGTCACAATGTCAGTCTCACTGATCAGCCACTGAGCACAGTTCCTTTCACGTGGACTCACTAGTCCTGTTGTCTCTTTACACTCTGTTTGTCTCTGGACCAAGATACAGCTTAGCTGTACAGAAAAATCTCCACACCAGTTCAATACAACACTTGCCAAGATGGCTGCTGCTCTCTGTCTCGTCACTTCCTGCTTCTCTGCTCACACTCTGTCTGCAGAACAGGCAGGCTGACATAAAAGGGGGGGGGGGTCTCACTCCAGCATCATGTCACAATTACAATGGCTGCTGTCTTAAAGGAACAGAATCACAGAAATACATTCAACATTAACAGTTTATACAGACAAATGAAGCTTAAGACAACATTGGCTGTCTCTTACATATTCCCCCCCACTTTAAGATTGGCAGTCCCTGCCTATGACTGTATATCCAGAGGGTTGTACTTTTATGCACAGAGTGGTAGTATACCGATGTATGGCAGGCCAAACAAACTCATCCTGCGCATACCGAACAGGGGGAATACCAGCATTTGGTCTAGTGGTCCGTCTGAGGACCGGTGGTATATTATGGGGTGCTGCAGCTATGGGCTGAGAAGGACCAGCGGATTCCGCACCAGAGGGGGCACAGACCGGAGATACAGTAGTCACAGGTGGAACATCCCCAGGAGCAGGGATCGGCCAACAATCATCCTCCTCGTCGGAGGCCCATTCTGCACCTCCATTCTCTGACTGTGGGAGCTCATTCACATTGGCAGGCCCATCGTGATTTGTCCCTTCAGAATGACACAGGCGCAACATATTTCGGTGAAGTACTCGAACACAATCAGTTCCTTCTTTCTTGACCTGGTACACTGGCCCATTCGCATACTTGCGGCCAACAACACGATATGGCAAAGCCTCCCATCTGCTTTCCAATTTCCCTTGGGGTTTCTTGACACGAACTAGCACCAGGTCGCCTGGTTGCAATGGTGCTTCTTGCACTGGGGTCTTATCAGGATGGGGATGTTCTTGCAGGCGCTGCCGCACCAATCGATGGATCGTCTCAAGTCTCTGCCGATGCGCCCGCACCCAAGAGGTTGGATCCCTCGGAGGGAACCCATCCACATCATTCAACTGTAATTCTCCTATACTTCGCCCAGACCGCCCAAAGAGAAGTGTATAAGGAGAGTACCCCGTTGTAGAATGGACCTGATTGTTATAGGCCCACACCATTTCAGACAAGAACTGAGGCCACTGTAACTTCTTGTCTTCCTCCAGAGTCCGCAGCATCTGTAGCAGAGTTCTGTTGAATCTTTCACAGGCCCCATTTCCCTGAGGGTGGTATGGAGTCGTGTGCGACTTCTTTATCCCGTAGATACGTTGAACTTCTTTCATTACGTGTCCCTCAAAGCAGGCGCCCTGGTCGGAGTGGATGCGTTGGGGGCACCCATATACTCGAATGAAATCTTGGCACAGAGCACGAGCTGCTGACTCAGCTGTCTGGTCCTTGGTGGCGGTTACCACCGCAAATTTGGTGAAGTGATCCACCATTACGAGGCAATACTGGTGTCCGCTATTGGATGGGTCCACCATTAGATAGTCTATCATGACGATTTCTAAAGGTTCCTGGGTCACGATGGTTTGCAGGGGAGCTCTCTGTTCTATTGCCTTATGGATCTCACAAGTTCGACAGCTGCGGCATACTTCTTCGACCATTTGACGAAGACCAGGGCAGTAAATCAGTCGCTGTAACCAACGAAAGGTCTTCTCATGACCAAAATGTCCATTCTTATTATGAGCCTCAACTGCCAAGGAGCGAGCCAGTTCACTAGGCACCACAATTTGGTATCGAATGTCGATCTCAGAAGGTAAATAGACCTTTCGGCATAGCACTCCATTTTTCATCTCCAACTTTTCCCACTGACTCAAAACAGATAATATCTCACGTGTCAGTCGTTCTCTTTCCTCTCTACAGGGCTTCTGGCCTTTCTCAACACACTTGATCATCTGCGCCAGCCCCTCATGGGTCTGTTGTATCTGTGCCCATTCCTGTCGTGAGGGACCAAAGAAAGGAGCCATTTCAGTCCCCTCCATCTCAAACTGATTAGTGGCGGTCAAGGCCTGTGAAAATCTGCTGAAATCGGGCACCTCCACATGCTCCAACTCATGATCCACGTCTTCTGTGGGGGTCTGGGCAGTTACCCTAGAAAGTCCGTCAGCATTCTGGTTCTCTGTCTTGGACCGATACTTAATGCGGTAATTGAATGTAGACATTCGGGCTATCCACCTCTGCTCTAACGCCCCGAGCTTGGCATTTTCCAGGTGAGCTAGTGGGTTGTTGTCAGTCAGTACTAAAACTTCAGCACCGGTCAAATATTCAGAGAATTTCTCGGTCATGGCCCATACCAGTGCCAACAGCTCCAATTTAAATGAACTATAATTCTCGGGGTTTCTTTCAGAATCTCTCAAAGACCGGCTGCCGTACGCTATGACCCTCTCCTGGCCATCCTGAAGCTGGGAAAGCACTGCTCCAAGACCATACAGGCTTGCATCTGTATATAGCTGGAACGGCAAGTGGTAATCAGCATATGCCAAGATTGGGGCTGTTGTCAGTGCATCCTTCAATGCCTGAAAGGCTTGTTCCTGTTCAGGTCCCCACTTCACGGACCGGTTCTTTGGACCACCGGATGTGCCTCGTAGGAGAGCATTAAGTGGTGCTGCTACCTTGGCGAAATCCTTAATAAACCGTCGATAGTAACCGGCTACTCCAAGGAACGCCCTCACTTCTCGCAGGGTAGTCGGTATCGGCCAATCTTGAACAGCCGCTATCTTGTCTCTTGATGGTCTCACCCCTTCTCCTGATACGCGGTGACCCAAGTAATCAATTTCAGATTGGAACAACCGACATTTACTGGGTTTCAATTTGAGCCCATGTTCCCGCAATCTTCGAAATACTTGCCCCAACTGGTGGAGATGGTCTTCAAAGGTCGCAGAATACACTATAATGTCATCCAAGTAGATGAGAGTGAACTCAAAGTTGAAGTCACCGAGACATTTCTCCATCAACCGCTGAAACGTTCCGGGTGCATTTGTCAACCCGAAGGGCATCCTGTTAAATTCGTATAGTCCCATGGGCAAGATGAATGCCGTCTTCTCCTTGTCTTTTGTGGCCATCGGCACCTGCCAATACCCACTAGCCAGATCTAGTGAGGAGAAGTACCGGGCTCTCCCTAGCGCTGAGAGGGACTCCTCAATCCGTGGCAAGGGGTAGGAATCTCGTACGGTGCAAGCGTTTAACTTCCGATAGTCTACGCAAAATCGGATGGACCCATCTTTTTTTCTTACTAACACCACAGGAGCCGCCCAGGGACTCTGGCTTTCTTGGATGATCCCACCCTGTAGCATCTTAGCTAACAGTTCTTTCACTTCCTGATACAACTGTGGAGGAATTTGTCGGTAGCGCTCTCTAATTGGAGGGGTGTCTCCTGTGGGAATCTCATGGTAGATCCCTGTGGTACATCCAAAATCTTCAGCATACCGTGCAAAGGTGGCTTGGTTCTCCCACAACAGCTCATCTACCTTCTGCACCCATTCCAGAGAACATGAACTTACATCCATCTTCATCTGTTCTCGAATTGCACAGCCATTCCATTCAGAGGTGGGTTCCTCATCTTCTCCCATGGACACAGTTACGGTCCACTCATCCCTTTCAGTCGGCTTCAGCTGCATTGGAGTTACTTTCCTTACTTCCTCCGGAGTCACATAGATGTTAGCCAGCAGCCTCCCTGGGGTCAGGTCCACACTCTTGTCCTGAGTGTTTACACATCGAAGTGGTACTCTTCCATTGCGAACTATTGCCAAGGAACGGGCCACTAGCGGATCAACACCTCCTTCGGCTGCCTGCAGTGGTTCTACCAACACAGCTATGCCCTCTAGTTTCCGACAGGTGCCTACGGGCATGGACACTATTGTCTCCCGACTGGGTGGCAGTGTAACTTTTGTATGCAAAGGAACTGAAATTCGAGCCAGAGGACGCTGTGCATCTGAACTTTTCTGTAAGCCACATGTCCGGATCAGCCGCTGGAAAGCTGTTTGAGTAGGCCGATGGGTGGTGGTTTCTTTCCAATAACCGTGACCTTTCTTTTCAAAGAGGATCTGATCTAATTCTTTTAACACATTCATCCCCAAAATGACAGGGACCTTTACTTCATGTGACTCCTGTACCACCACAATGCCTTTCCTACCTAGATCTTGGCCACATACCCGGACATTCATCCAGGCCACTCCCACGACCGGAACTGGTAACTGGTTAGCTGCGACCACTCGTACGAATGTATGGGGATCATATTTCACATGTTGCCGGAAGTACCGTTCATAACAGTCTCTACTCAAGGTCGTTACTTGGGAACCCGTGTCAATCATCCCGGTAACCGGAATACCCTCCATTTCCACCTGTATGACAGGACTTGCAGCGATCAGGTCATCATCAGGGCATTCTCCCCACATAGTCTCCTTGTCAGTCTCCCCTACTACACGCCCTACAGCAGCAGGGGACTTCAGTTTAACGGCGGTCTCTCATAAGTTTGTCGCTGCTCTGGACATCTAGCAGCAACGTGGCCCATCCGTCCACACTCCCAGCAGCGTATCTCCCGTCGTTCTGGCCATCTGTTTGGGCCCCTTCGGTAAGCCCCTTCGATTTCTCCTGAGCACTGCACTAAATGATTTGGACCCCTTCGGTAGGTCCTATCCTCACCCCTCCAGCGGGGTGGTGGGTGATTCTGACTTGCTGGGTGTGGATGGCTCACCCTTTCATCTCCAGTCTTCTGGAAGTCTGCAACTTTCATAGACTGCTCATCACAACGAGTGTGCAAGTGTTCCATTTGTTCTTGCAGTTTCTGCATTACTGTGAGAATTTCTTTAACCGTCCCTTTTTCTACTGTCTCTGAGCCAGAACTAGCCCCCTGTGACAAAGTAACTCCAACTGCGGTCTGCGGCCTCGGGACCATACTATTGGCACGGGAGATGGCCTCTACCTGTACATCATGGAATTTAGCATCAGTCTCTCGTTGTATAAAATCCTGCATAGTCACAGTTAAACTGCCGTCACGTATCCCCAGGACAAACTGGTCACGGAGAGTCCGATCAGGGTTACAGAAGGCTGGCGAGCCCCCTCTTTCCTTCCTTTGAATATCTCGGAGCAGTTCTTGTAGGGCATTTGCATATTGGGGAAGGCTTTCATTCTCCTGTTGTACCCTCTGGAAGAACCGAGCCTGCAGAGACCCCAGCAATGCAGTTTCTCCGTAGATGGTTTCTAGAATCTGGACTACTTGCTCAAATGTCTGCCTTTGTTCAAATGGCCTCAGTATCACCGTGGTCTTAGCATCCCCTTGTAATGTCAATATTGCTAGCTCTACTAGTACTTCTGGTGCGGTCTGGTACATTCGCTGTATCATTCGTATCTGTTCCACCCACATACTCACTGACATATTATTGCCATCAAATTTAGCTAACTGACTCATTATAGCCCCTGCTGGCATTCTTCCTCCAGCACCATTCTCTCTAATGGGTGCGTCACCGTCCATTCTGGTAAGCGGATCCTGCCGACTACGCCAATTTGTGAACCGAGAGCAAGGCAGGTGGTTTGGACTCCGCAACCAGAAATGAACGCACACGCGGTAGTTCAAGAAAAAAATATATATTTACTATAAGTTAATAAAGGCTAGTTAAAGGTAAAATGACAGGGCTAAAGACAAGCAAAATATACAATATAGCATGAACAATTTCAAGGCAAATTCTGCAATGGTTTCTACTTTTACTCTGTCCACTTCTGCAGTATGGACACTGAATGAGCAATATACTCAAAACTATCCCTAACTGACCCTGACTTCACATTTGGGTGCACCCCCTTTTCCCCAGTGGTCCAGGTGGACCGCTTACAGTCCGTAGAAGCGCGCGGTGGGGCCCAAAGTCGGTCCTTTCTTTTATAGTGAAGCGTCCTCTCCTCACGGTTATCAGGATCTTGGGAGAAATGAAGTCCTCTTTAACAGACAGGGAAACCAACTGAATGCAATGTAATCCAACAGCAGATTCCACTCAGCACACTGACAGTCCTGCCGAATCCATACACTGAGCTGGGATGTAAAGCGGGATTTAGCAGGTGCCGTCCAGTACATCAACAGCACTGCGAGTCTCTATCTGTGGTATCCATATACACAGTCACAATGTCAGTCTCACTGATCAGCCACTGAGCACAGTTCCTTTCACGTGGACTCACTAGTCCTGTTGTCTCTTTACACTCTGTTTGTCTCTGGACCAAGATACAGCTTAGCTGTACAGAAAAATCTCCACACCAGTTCAATACAACACTTGCCAAGATGGCTGCTGCTCTCTGTCTCGTCACTTCCTGCTTCTCTGCTCACACTCTGTCTGCAGAACAGGCAGGCTGACATAAAAGGGGGGGAAGTCACTCCAGCATCATGTCACAATTACAATGGCTGCTGTCTTAAAGGAACAGAATCACAGAAATACATTCAACATTAACAGTTTATACAGACAAATGAAGCTTAAGACAACATTGGCTGTCTCTTACATGTGACTGGGCCATTCTAACACCGGAATATTCTGTCATCTAAACCCTTCCCCTGGAGCTCGGGCTGGAGGTTTAGGGTCATTGTCTTGCTGGAATCTCCTTCCCAGTCTCAAGTCTTTTGCAGCCTCCAGTCTCAGGTTTTTTTCCAGGATTGCCCTGTATTTAGCTCCCTCCATCTTCCCATCACCTCTGATGGTGTGATCAGGGGGATGAGCAGGGTTACTTTTCTACCACACATAGTGCTTTGCATTTAGGCCATAAAGTTCCCCTTTGGCCTCCTCTGAGCAGAGCACCTTCTTCCACATGTTTGCTGTGTCCCCTATATGACTTGTGGCCATAAACTGCAGACGCCACTTCTTATGTCTTTCTTACAACAATGGTTTTCTTCTTGCCGCTCTTCCATATAGATTTCCATATAATGACTTGTAGTTGTCCTGTGTACAGATTCTCCCTGTACCTGAGGATTTCTGCAGCTCCTCCACAGTGACCATGGGTGTCTTGGCTGCTTCTCTGACCAGTGCTCTCTTTGCTCAGTGATCTGTTAGTTTAGGTGGACGGCCATGTCTTGGTAGGTTTGAGGCTGTAGAATACTTTTTCCATTTTTGGATGATGGATTGAACAGTGCTCCTTGCGATGCTCAAAGCTTGGGATATGTTTATATATCCTAACCCTGCTTTACACTTCTCCACAACTTTATCTCTGACCTCTCTGATGAGTTCCTTGGTCTTCATGATGCTGTTTGTTCACCACTGAGGCCTTCACAGAACAGGTGTATTTATGCTCAAACTACATTGCACACATCTGGACTCTATTAACTGATTAAGTGACTTCTGAAGGCAATTGTGCCCACTGGATTTTACTTAGGGTTTCAGAGTACAAGGGACTGAATACTTTTGCAAGTCACACTTTTCAGATTTTTATTTGATTAAAATTTTGATAATCTTGAATCATTTTCCTTCTACTTCACAATTATCTTCTACTTTGTGTTGGTTATCACTTAAAATCTCAAGAAAATAAATGTAAGCTTGTGGTTGTAAGTAGAGATTCGTGAATCGATTCTGCAGAAGTGGAATTCGATCCAAATTTCAGGAAATCTTCGATTTGCCATGATTCCGGATTTCCTCACGCTTCGATGCATCGAATCACATTTTTTTGTAAAATGGCCACGGCACATGTTAGGACAAGGGGGAAGGGACTCTGGGAGCGCGGGATCACCCACAATGCCAAGCGTGCAGCTAATCAGCAGCCAGCAGGACCTGCGATGTCACAGCCCTATAAAAATCCTCGGCCATTTTAGGTACAGTCATTTCACATCTCTCTTACTGTAGGGACAGACAGGAGCTAGGGAAAGACTTAGAAAACAGATAGAAGTGCAGGGAAAGAGGCTGAGCCTTAGAACTGTATGGAAAGGATAGGGAGGAATTGAGAAAAGAATTTGGAGTGCTTGCAGGGAATTATGCAGCACGAATTTGCAGCATAATTCACTTTGCAGCCCTCACCGCAATTATACTGCTGCTCATACCTCATATCTGTGTCTTCAAGGTGGAAGACAACAAGCCATTTGCAGTGCAGTACAGCAAAAAACAGTGAATTATCATACACTAATATCTGCACGTATCTGTAAAAAAATGCCTTTTTAAAGGCGTTTATTATAAGGGGCTTATTCACTGTTCTTGCAAAGCATTACATTAGTCAGTACTATTGTGCCAAAGAAAACTGAATTATCATCCAATAATATTTGCAGATATCTGTAAAAAAAAGCCTTTAACGTGGGGAAAGACATAAAGACCATATTCGCCAGTTTGTTACCAGTATAAAGTTGCAGGCCATTTTTAAAACAGTATTGTCAATAATAATTCAATAATTCTTAGCGGTTATCACTTATTTAAAGGTGTTTATTAGTGTCTAAACCCATAAGGAGGACCATATTGGCCATTTTGTTCCCATTGTGCTGATGGAGCCGATACTGCTCCTCCCACCCCCCTGCCACCCACAGCTGCCATGCCAGTGCAAGTTGAGCTCGCAGGACCCCCTGGTCAGACATGCGAGAGGATGGACGATGGCACAGATAGGCAGCAGCCAACTTATTACATAGGATATCTCTATAGTAGTTCAGTTTGTCCTACCTCTCAGTGGGTGTAAAAAAGGCCCCATTTTTCTCTGGTAGTGAGAGTCTAACATGGTGGGGAGCCAGTAGTCATCCCTCTGCCAAATGGTGACAATCCGGCTGTCACTGCGGAAGGAAATCAGCATGCTTTGGGCTATTTGCGCAAGTGACTCGGAGGGACTCCCTGCATCCATCTCCACTGCATACTGCCACGGTGTGTCTGGGTCATCTGCCTCATCATCCTCATCTCCCTCTGGCTGTTCTGGTTGCTCCTGCTCCTCCTCTCCACCCATTTGGCTACACATTGTTTGTGCTCCAATGTCCTCCTCCTCCTCCTCCAGTTCAGCCCCTACAGGGCTCATGTGGCCTTGAGATGTAGACGCAAAATCTCCAGTCCCATGACCAGCCAGATTGAAAAGCATCTTTTCCAGGATGTGATTCAGTGGAATAACGTTGTTCATCCCGTAGTTCAGGTGACTGACTAACAAAGTGGCCTCCTCAAAGGGAACGAGTAAACGGCATGTGTCGCACATGAGCTGCCACTGGCTAATGTTAAAGTTACAGTTGTGCTAAAGGCACAGGAATCTTAGTCAAAGTTAAAATAAAGATGAATGCAGCATGTTATCAGCAAATACTGGAGGCAAATTTGCACTCATAAGCCAGGAAGCTGCACATGGGACGTACTTGGACGTTCCAACATGACAATGATCCAAAACACAAGACCAAGTCGACTCCAGGCATGTTTAGCTCCCGAACTCCCACTGCTTCCACCCTGCTGACTCCCCTGCTGCCTCATGCGCAAGCTTCAACCCTCTTCTTCTGATGACAATGAATCCCCTCCCAATTATGATTGGCTACATCCTCATCCACTACAGTCTGAAGTTCACTGATATCCTCTTCACCACCTGCTCCCATGCCACTCTCCTCATCACTACCTCCTCCAGAACTTGGCTGAGCAGTAGCTGCTGACTGTCCTCTACACTTACCCCAGTCCCATGGGTACGCTGCCTAGGGATAACCTTGGACTCTGACCTATCCTTCAAGCCGCACATCCAAACCCTCAACATCTCCTGCCGCCTTCAACTCAAGAACATCCATCGAATCCGCACCTTCCTCACCCTTGAAACTACAAAGATGCTAGTCCATGCCCTCATATTCTCCCGCTTAGACTACTGTAACACCCTTCTCCATGGCCTCCCAGCAAATACTCTCGCTCCCCTCCAGTCCACCTTAAATTGCGCCGCTCGCTTAATACACCTCTTCCCCCGTTCTTCATCGGCCAATCCCTTCACTGGCTACCCGTTGCCCAGCGAATAGAATTCAAATTACTAACGCTGACATACAAAGCTATCCACAACCTGTCCCCTCCATATATCTCCGACCTAATCTCCCGCTACCTGCCCGCACGTAACCTCCGATCCTCCAAAGACCTCCTACTCCACTCTGCTCTTATCCGCTCTTCACACAACCGTCTCCAAGACTTCTCTCGTGCATCCCCCCATACTCTGGAACTCATTACCAAGACACATAAGACTGACCCCCACAATCACAAGCTTCAAGAAGGCCCTGAAGACTCACCTATTCAGGAAGGCCTACAACCCCCAATAACACTACTATCTCCATACCACCACCTGAACAGCCTCTATCCTCACCTTCTGTCTCTATCCCTCTTCCCTCATAGATTGTAAGCCCTTGCGGACAGGGCCCTCTATCCCACTGTGCCAGTTGATCACTGTTAGTATTATCTGTTTTTTATATCTTGTGTACCGTATGTAAACCCTCAAATGTAAAACACCATGGAATTAATGGTGCTATATAAATAAACAATAATAGTAAATAAAAATAATAATACCTCCTCCTCACAGTATAGTGGATCTGAGCCCACATCATAGAGTACTTCTCTAGCTGAGGGAACAGAAAAGGACAGAGGCAGGTTGAGGACAGGTGAGGGCACAGGGCCTGCTGCCGGGCCATGCCAACTAAGGGCTGTGTCTGACGAACCCACCGACTCTTGGCTAGGGGTGTCTGATGTGACTTGGGATGAAGTGGATGACCGAGTCAACCAGTCTACAACCGTTGGGTTGCTGGTCAAGACACAACCACTACTTGACACTGGGAGCTCAGGCCTCTGTAACTGACCCCTGCAGCCACGCCCCCTTACTCTGCTGCGACCTGTGTCTGTGCCAGAAACATTTAGGCCTGTGGCCCTACCCTGTGCATGGCCTCTCGTTTCTCTGTCTGACATACTGTTTGATAAAAAAACGTAATTGCAAATGGCAAAAAGGCCTGTTATTTTCTATTTTGAAGAGAACGGCAAATATGCCCCTTATTTCTTTCCCCACTAATGAACACCTATAACAAAAGTGTGATAAAGGCAGAGATTTGTGGCTCAGAATTATTTAATTATTGACAGTACTGTATTGATAAATGGCCTGCAACTTTATGCTGGGAACAAAATGGCGAATATGGTCCTCCTTATGGGTTTCCACACTAATAAACACCTTTAAATAAGGCGTATGCTCCTCCAGCATACCACATGTGCAGGGCACAGTGGTGTCACGCTGTTCTACACCTCGTTTGCCTGGGCGAACAATGTCACACAGGGGAGGAACTGGGTCACTGTATGTCCTCCTCATGCCACTGCCACAGGGTAACTCTGTGTACTCCTCATGCCGCAGCCACTGCTGTCCCAATAAGTGAAGTGTGCAGCGGTTCTAAGAGCGACACCTGTCATGTGCGTGTCATTCAGACTCACAGTATTGTTTGACTACCACAGTAGGCTCCCTATGCGTGTTGCTGCAAGGCACAGTGTTCTACACCACTATGCAGGCTCTCTGAAGCAAGGAAATAGCTTTTTTTTTTAGCGATATTCGCTGCAAAGTAATTTGCATCGAAGCAAATTTTTTTGGAACTTTGAATCGAACTTTCGAGAAATTCGCTCATCTCTAGTTGTAAGGTGATAAAATGTGAAAAAGTTCCAGGGGTATGAATGCTTTTGCAAGCCACGGTAGATACTGTGATCAATAGTGATCATGGCATCTAAGTGGTCAGAGATGGGGTGAGTCTCCTCAGCTCCCTCCGCGACAAGATAAGAAGGGTTGTCATAGCATTCAGGAGCCCAAAAAATGTTGTCCATGGCTGCTATGTATGGAATTAGAAAAAGGACTTAATGTATGTAGTAATGCACAGTATAAAGCCGTGTAGAAGTGCAGTATATCGTACAGGGGATCAAGTGATTTCAGTAAAATAAAGATGATAACTTCTATAAAAATGTACAAAAAACACTTTGGTTGTTCGAATATGCTGCCCCCTTTATTTAGTTAAGGTGGTAAAATATAATATCATTACTGATATGAAATTGCCGTATTCGGAATAACTTGCTGGAAAAAGCTGCCATGATGTGTTTAACCCAGAGGGAAGATCAAAAAACATGAAACAAAAAAATATAGACAAAAATGCTGAAACACAAAGTCACACAAAGTATAATCCCGCATATGGCGATGTAGACTTAAAAACACAATGATATGAATTTTGGAATGTGGAGATGAAAAACTAAATAAGTCACAGAGCCTTAGTGCCCAAAGCAAAGGGCGTTGTAAGAGGGTTAAAGATATAGAAAAATCAAGAGAAGTTCAGGAGGTGGGAGATGGTCCTATCTGGGAAGTCTCTTTTATAAACATGGCAATAGCAGAGACAATTCTATAGATTCTCCCTCCATAAGATCTATCCCTACTCATCGCATATCTGTACAGCTCCTTCTTTGCTGTGGCTATTCTGATACTCTCCCTGCACTACAAGAACAGACCGTATACAATATATCACAGTCCTCCAGCTAGAATGGACAGTGCGAAGTCCTAATGGTCTGTAATGAAAAAGTCCCAGGTTACATCTGTTATGTTCTCTTGTATTAGTTTAGTCTCATTCCCATGAGGGGGATCAAAACTTCTGGAGGAGACTTTACTAATATTCACAGTCTATGTCACTTATAGTCACAAAAATTGCCATCTGCATTAGACCGGATCCTGTGATTGCCTGAGGTGTTCTCATGACTTGGTGATGGTGAAATACCAATTATATAAATGTCTCCAGAACAATGGTAATATGGCCACAGACAAGGTGTCCTCATGGGGAATGTATAAACTGTTTGAGCATATAGGAGGGTACAAACCAGATTTAGAGCTTACGAGGGATAATAAACCAGAAGTGACCCCCAGAGTGACCTCCCCAATAATAGGAACTACTGGGGAAATAGTACGGAATTTAGTGTACCCAATGTTCTACGCACAGCTTACATATTCACTTTTCCCCATCCGCTGTGCAGTCACGTCTGGGATACTAATGCTCACTACACCCCTTGATAAATTCTTTGAGGGGTGCAGTTTTCAAAATGGGGTCATTCCCTAGGTTATTCCACTTTACTGGTACTTTAGAGGCTCTGCAAACATGACATGGCATCCCGATCCCAAACATCTGAATCTGCGCTCCAAAAACCACATAGCGCTCCTTCCCTTCTGCGCCCTACTGTGTGCCCAAACTGCAGTTTATACCCACATGTACGACACTGGTGTACCCAGAATAACGTACTTAATGTCATATGTGGGTATAAACTGCTGTTTGGGCACAGCCGATCACAGAAGGGAAGGAGCGCTATTTGGTTTTTGACCGCCATTGCACTTTTGCAGAGCTGAAATGCCAGTACAGTGGAATCCCCTGACATGTCACCCCATTTTGGAAACTACACCCCTGAAGGAATTTATCCAGGGGTACAGTGAGCATTTTTAACCCCCAAGTGTTGCTATAATTTATTATCCATAAATGAATACGTAGCTGATGGTGAAAGGTGAAAATGACAATTTATCCAGGAATATGACAATTCAGTGCGTAATATGTTGTGCCCGGCTTGTATCAGAGATGAACGCTCCAAAAGCTGTTGTGCCCGGGATCCCCGATCACCAGTTTTTGGAGTGTGTGTCTGTGCAGACATAAACTGGGCACAACATATCGGGCACTGAAATGGCGAATCTATAGAAAAATTTCATTTTTAACTTTTCATTATCAGCTGCGCATTCATTTCTGGAAAGTAAAAGAATGCAACACTTAAGGGTTAATAATGTTCACTACCCCACTTGATAAATCCCTTGAAGGGTATAGTTTCCAAAATGGGGTGACATGTCTGCGGATTCCACTTTACTGGCAATTCATGGGCTCTGCAAAAGTGGCATGGTGTCCAAAAAAGCAAACTGTGCTCCAAAAACCAAAATAGCGCTTCTTCCCTTCTGTGCCCGGCTGTTCCCAAACAGCAGTATATACCACATATGGCATTGTTAAGTACGTTATCCTGGGTACACCAGTGTCATACATGTGGGCATAAACTGTCATTTGGGCACACAGCAGGGCGCAAATGTGAAGGAGCGCTATGTGCTTTTGGAGCGCATATTTAGATTGTTGTTTTTTTGGACGCCATGTCACATTTGCAGAGACCCTAAAATTGCCCCTACAAAATGGGGGTCACTTCTTGGGGAATTCCAATTTACTGGCACCTCCAGGGCTCTGCAAAAATATCATGGCGACCAGAAAGTCCCTCTAAATCTGTACTCCAAAAGCTAAAAAAAAACACAGTGCTCCTTCCCTTCTGAGCCCTGCTGCGTGCCCAAGCAGCAGTTTATACCCACATATATAATTTTTTTGTCCCTGGGATAGCCCACTTAATAGTTTTAGGAGTTCATGTCTCTGATGCCACAAAGTGGCCGCAACGTATTAGGCACTGAAATTGGATATTTCTTTAAAAACTTTAATTTTCACTTTGTACATTAATTTTTGGGAAGCATTTTTAGGCTCTAAATGATAATACCCCTTGATACATTCCTTGAGGGGTGTAGTTTCTAAAATGGGGTCACTTTTGAGAGGTTTCCATTATATTGGTACTTTAGGGGTTCTGCAAATGCGACATGGCATCCAAAAACTATTCCAGCAAAATCTGCCCTCCAAAAGCTAAATAGCGCTCTTTCCATTTTTAGCCCTGCCATGTACCCATGCCGCAGATTACAACCACATATGGGGCATTTCTGTGTTCAGGAGAAATTGTGTAATGAACTTTGGGGTGCTTTTTCTCCTTTGTCCTCTTGTGAAAATGAAAAATTTGGGGCTAAATTGACGGTTTATTGGAAAAAAAGTAATTTTTCATTTTGATGTCCCAATGTTAATAAAATCTGTGAAACAGCTGTGAGGTCAAAATGTTCACCATACCCCTAGATAAATTCTATAAGGGGTGTAGTTTCCAACATGGGGTCACTTTTTGGGGGTTTGTATTATATTGGTACTTTAGGGGCTCTGCAAATGCGACATGGCATCCGAAAACTATTCCAGCAAAATCTGCCCTCCAAAAGCTAAATAGCGCTCTTTCCATTTTGAGCCCTGCCATGTACCCATGCAGCAGATTACAACCACATATGGGGCATTTCTGTGTTCAGGAGAAATTGTGTAACGAACTTTGGGGTGCTTTTTCTCCTTTGTCCTCTTGTGAAAATGAAAAATTTGGGGCTAAATTGACGGTTTATTGGAAAAAAAGTAATTTTTCATTTTAATGTCCCAATGTTAATAAAATCTGTGAAACAGCTGTAGGGTCAAAATGCTCATTATGTCCCTTGATATGTTCTGTGAGGGGTGTAGTTTCCAAAATGGGGTCACTTTTAGCGGGTTTCCACTGTATTGGTACTTTGGGGGCTCTGCAAATGCGACATGGTACCTGAAAACTATTCCAGCAAAATCTGCTCTCCAAAAGCTAAATAGCGCTCTTTCCATTCTGAGCCCTGCCATGTACCCATACAGCAGATTACGACCACATATGGGGTATTGCTGTGTTTAGGAGCAATTATTTTGCAAACTGTGGGGTGCTTTTTCTCCTTTAACCCATTGTGAAAATGAAAACTTTGGGGATAAAGTGACATTTTAGTAATGTTTCATTTATACATCCCAGTGTTAGCAAAATCTGTGAAACGAATGTAAGGTCAAAATGCTCACTATACCCCTATATGAATTCTGTGAGGGGTGTAGTTTGCAAAATGGGGTCACTTTTTGGGGTTTTCCTTTGTATTGGTACTCTAGGGGCTTTGCAAATGAGACATGGCACCTGAAAACTATTCCAGCAAAATCTGCTTTTCAGACGCCCAGTGTCGCTCCTTCCCTTCCGTGCGCTGCCATTCGCCCAAACATCAGTTTACACCCACTTGTGGGGTATTTCCGTGCTCGGGAGAAATTGCATAACAAACTGTGAGATGCATTTTTTCCTTTAACCCTTTGTGAATGTGTTAATTTTAGGGCTAAATTAAGGAATTAGTGGGAAAAAATTAAATGTCTAAATTTCACCTCCATATTGTTTTAATTCCAGTGAAATTCTTAAAGGGTTAACAAACTTCCCAAATGTTATTTTGAATTATGTGAGGGGTGCAGTTTTGAAAATGGGGTGATTTATGGGGGTTTCTAATATACAGGCCTTTATAATCCTCTTCAGAACTGAAGTGGACCCTAAAAAATTAGTTTGGGAAATTTTCTTGTAAATCTGCAAAATCGCTGTTACACTTGTAAGCCTTCTAACATCCAAAATAAATTACAGGACGATTAAAAGATGATGCCGATATAAAGCAGAGATATGGTAGATAATATGTATTAATGTATTTGGGTGGTATGACTATCTATCTGAAAAGCAGAGCATTTCACATTTTGAAAATTGCGATTTTTTTCAAAATTTCCATCAAATTTCCTATTTTTCTATAAATAAATACAAAAATATTCATTAGTGTTTACCACTAACATGAAGTACAATGTGTCACGAAAAAAACAATCTCAAAATCACTTGTGTAAGTTAAGACGTCTCAAAGTTATTGCCATATAAAGTGACACATGTCAGTTTTGAAAAACGAGGCCTGGTCCTTAACGCACTTTTGGGCTGGATCCTTAAGGGGTTAAATATTCAGTCATATCACGTGTATCAGCCAATATAAGTTCACATTTCATTTACCAGGTTTCCATAGCAACACAGCCATAAATAGACTATACCTATACTGGACTGCCATACTGGATGTCAAGTGCAAAACAAAACAAAAAATGAAATATACCCGTGCGAAGCCAGGTCCTTCCTCTAGTACAGAATATAAGACAGTGGAGCAGTGAGGTGTGACCTCCATATATACAGAATATAAGACAATGGAGCAGTGAGGTGTGACCTCCATATATACAGAATATAAGACACTGGAGCGGTGAGGTGTGACCTCCATATATACTGAATATAAGACAATGGAGCAGGGAGGTGTGTCCTCCATATATACAGAATATAAGACACTGGAGCGGTGAGGCGTGACCTCCGTATATACAGAATATAAGACACTGGAGCGGTGAGGTGTGACCTCCATATATACTGAGTATAAGACACTGGAGCAGTGAGGTGTGACCTCCATATATACAGAATATAAGACACTGGAGCGGTGAGGTGTGACCTCCATATATACAGAATATAAGACAATGGAGCAGTGAGGTGTGACCTCCATATATACAGAATATAATCAAGGGGACACCCACCCAAAATAAGGCCCCGCCGGGGCCAACGAATATTTTTGTATTTATTTATAGAAAAATAGGAAATTTGATGGAAATTTTGAAAAAAATCGCAATTTTCAAAATGTGAAATGCTCTGCTTTTCAGATAGATAGTCATACCCACCCAAATACATTAATACATATTATCTACCATATCTCTGCTTTATATCGGCATCAACTTAATCGCCCTATAATTTATTTTGGATGTTAGAAGGCTTACAAGTGTAACAGCGATTTTGCAGAATTACAGAAAATTTCCCCAAACTAATTTTTTAGGGACCACTTCAGTTCTGAAGAGGATTATAAAGACTTATATATTAGGAAACTCTTATAAATCACCCCATTTTCAAAACTGCACCCCTCAAATAATTCAAAAAAAATAACATTTGGGAAGTTTGTTAACCCTTTAAGAATTTCACTGGAATTAAAACAATATGGAGGTGAAATTTAGACATTCAATTTTTTTCCCACTAATTCCTAATTTAGCCCTAAAATTAAAACATTCATAAAGGGTTAAAGAAAAAAAAGAAAAAAAAATACCCCAACAAGTGGGTGTAAACTGATGTTTGGGCGGATGGCAGCGCAGGAAGGGAAGGGGCGCGACACTGGGCGTCTGAAAAGCAGGGCCTGCTGGGAATAGATTTCACGGGTGCCATGTCTCATTTCAAAGCCCCTAAAGTACCAATACAACGGAAAACCCCAAAAAGTGACCCCATTTTGCAAACTACACCCCTCACAGAATTCATATAGGGTATAGTGAGCATTTTGACCTCACATTCGTTTCACAGATTTCGCTAACACTGGGATGTTAAATGAGCATTACTAAAATGTCACCCATCCCAAAGAATTCATTTCACAATGGGTTAAAAGGAGAAAAGCACCCCACAATTTGCAAAATAAATGCTCCTAAACACAGCAATACCCCATATGTGGTCGTAATCTCTGTATGAGTACATGGCAGGGCTCAGAATGGAAGAGCGCTATTGCTTTTGAAACAGATTTGCTGGAATAGTTTTCAGGTACCATGTCGAATTTGCAAGGCCCCCAAAGTACCTACAGTGGAAACCCTTAAAAAATGACCCCATTTGGAAACTACACCCCTCACAGAACATATCAAGGGACACAATGAGCATTTTGACCCTACAACTGTTTCACAGAATTTTATTAACATTGGGACATTAAAATGAAAAATTACTTTTTTCCAATAAACCGTCAATTTAGCCCCCAAATTTTCATTTTCACAAGAGGACAAAGGGAAAAGCACCTTAAAGTTCGTTACACAATTTCTCCTGAACACAGAAATGCCCCATATGTGGTTGTAATCTGCTGCATGGGTATGGCAGGGCTCCAAAATGGAAAAGGCTATTTAGCTTTGGAGGGCGATTTTGCTGGAATAGTTTTCGGATGCCATGCCGCATTTCCAGAGCCCCTAAAGTACCAATATAATACAAACCCCCAAAAAGGACCTATTTTGGAAACTACACCCCTTATAGAATTTATCTAGGGGTATGGTGAACATTTTGACCTCACAGCTGTTTCATAGATTTTATTAACATTGGGACATTAAAATGAAAATTACTTTTCCAATAAACAGCAATTTAGCCCCAAATTTTTCATTTTCACAAGAGGACAAAGGAGAAAAGCACCCCAAAGTTCAGTACACAATTACTCCTGAACACAGAAATGCCCCAAGGGAACCGCGTAGGTAAATAGCAGAAAAATGGAGAGAAGCCTATTTAGCTTTGGAGAGAACAAATTTTACTGGAAAATTGGATGCCATATACACATTTGCAGAACCCTAAGTACCAATATAATGGGAGCCTCTCAAAAGTGACCCCATTTTAGAAACTACACCCCTCAAGGAATGTATCAAAGGGTATTATCATTTAGAGCTAAAAATGCTTCCCAAAATAATGTACAAAGTGAAAATTTAAGTTTTAAAGAAATATCCAATTTCAGTGCCCCAGCGACCACTTTGGAAACAAGACATGCACTCCTAAAACTATTAGTGGGCTATCCCAGGGACAAAAAATATAAATAATATGGGTATAAACACTGCTAATACCAGCAACCAGAGGAAGGCACGTTTTTTTTGCTTAGGTGTGCAGAATTTAGAGGGACTCTGGTGCCATAATAAATAAAATTTTCAGAGCCGGAGTGCCAGTAAAGGAATCCCCCAAGATTACCCCCATTTGTAGAGACAATTTTAGGATGCTCTGCAAAGTACATGGCGTCCTAAAAACAACAATCTAAATATGCGCTCCAAAAGCTTACATAAGCGCTCCTTCACATTCGCCCTGCTGTGTGCCCAAATGGTAGTTTATGCCACATGTATGACGCACTAGTATACCCAGAAAACTAGCCTATAATAATGCCATATGTGGTATATACTGCTGTTTGGGTACACCAGGCGAAGGGAAAGCCGCTATTTTAGTTTTTGGAGGCACAGTTTACTTTTTACACCATACCACTTTGCAGAGCCCATGAATTACCAGTAAAGAATAGAATCCGCAGACAGCCTCACCCCATTTTGAAAACTATACCCGCTTCAAGGAACTATCAAGTGAAGTACTGGGCATTAATAACCCTTAAGTTACATTCTTTTATTTTTAGAAATGAAATGCGCAGCTGATAATGAAAGTTAAAAATGAAATTTTTCTATAGATAACGCCATTTCAGTACCCGATATGTTATGCCCAGCTTATGTCTGCACAGACACACACTACAAAAACCAGTTTTCCAGAATCCATACACGCAGGATTCACTCTGACTTAAGCACTGGAACAACATAATACGCACTGAAATGTCATATTCCTGGATAAATTATCATTTCACCTTTCATCATCACCTCGATTCATTTATGGATAATAGATTATAGCAACACTAAGGGTTAAAATATGCTCATAATACCCCTGGATAAATTCCTTCAGGGTGCAATTTCCAAAATGGGAAGTGCATGTCAGGGTTCACGTACTGGCATTTCAACTCTGCAAAGAGCAATGCATAAAAAACAAATACGCTCCTTCCCTTCTGTAATCGGCTGTGCCCAAACAGCAGTTTATACCCACATATGACATTAAAATGCGATTATTCCTAAGATTACCAATGTCATACGTAATTATAAACTTTACAGTTTAGGCACACAGTAAAGACAGAAGAAGGAGCTATGTAATCCCCAGATTCAATTTTAAATACAAATTTGCAAAATTTTCTAAGCCCAGTAAAGTGGAATAGCCTAGGGAATGACCCCATTTTGAGAATACCCCTCAAAGAATTTATCAAGGGGTGTAGTAACATTAGTCCCAGACGTGACTGCACAGCGGATGAGAAAAGTGTATAGGCAAGCTATGCGTAGAACACATTGGGTACACCCCGTGCTATTTCCCCAGTAGTTCTACCCCCCCCCTCACTCTGAAGTCACTTCTGGTTTATTATCCCTCGTAAATACAAATCTGGTTTTCCCCCCCAAACAGTTTATACATTCCCCATGAGAACACACTCACCAATGAGCCATATTACAAAATATGGAAGACATTTATATAATTGGTATTTCACCATCACCGTCATGAACACCTCTAGATCCCCCCAGCTGAGGCCCCCTGTGACTATAAGTGACATAGATAATGAATATTAGTAAGTCTCCTCAGAAGTTTGATCCCCCCCTCATGGGAATGAGACTAAACTAATACAGAGAACATAACAGATGTAACCTGGGACTTTTTCATTACAGACCATTAGAGACTAAAACATCCATTCTAGCTGAGGACTGTGATATCTTATATGCGGTCTGTTCTTGCTAGTGCAAAGAAAATATCCAGAATAGCCACAGCAAAGAGAAGAACATGACAAATGCGATGAGGTAATAAGTCTTTATGGAGGAGAATCTATAAAATTCTCTCTGCTATTCCATTTGCAGAGACTTCCCAGATAGGACCATCTCCCACCTGAACTTCTCTTGATTTTTCTATATCTTTAGCCACCTCTTACAACGCCCTTTGCTTTGGAGCACTAAAACTCTGTAACTATTTAGATTTTCATCTCCACATTCCAAAATTCATTTTTAAGTCTACATGCATCAAATGCTGGGATTATACACTTTGTGGCTTTTAATATTTCAGCGATTTTTGTCTACTGTGTTTCATTTTTGATCCCTCTAGGTTAAAAAAACACATCATAAAAGCTTGGCACCAGCAAAAATTCTTCCAAGTCACGGCAATTTCATATCAGTAATGATGTATATTTTACCACCTTAACTAAATAAAGGGGGCAGCCAGTTTTTTCTAGCCAAAGTGTTTTTATATTTTTATAGAGTTATCATCTTTATTTTTACTGAAATCACTTGATCCCACTGTACATTACTGCACTTCTAGACCTTATACACGTACTACATACATTAAGTCCTTTCTAATTCCATATACATAACAGCCATGGACAGCAGGCTCCTGAAGCCTGCTATGACTACTGCTTATCTTGTCGCGGAAGAAGCTGAAGAGACTCACCCATCATCCGCTTAATGCCATGATCACTTGTGATCACAGTATCTACCGTGGCTTGCAAAAGCATTCATAACCTGGAACTTTTCACATTTTATCACCTTACAACTAGAAATGGAATTCCTCAGATTCAATTCAAAGTTCCAAAATTTGCTTCAGTGCAAATTACTTTTGCAGCGAATGCTCCTTAAAAAAAAACTATTTCCCTTGCTTCAGAGAATACCTGCATAGTGGTGTAGGCTACTGTGCCTACAATACTTTAACACACATAGAAACCTACTTAATATTAGTCAAAACAATACTGTGAGTCTAGTGACACGCACATAACAGTGTAAAAACAGACCGCTGCCCGCTTCCCTTATTAGGACAGCAGTAACTGCGGCATCCCCCCTACACAGAACACCCTGTGGCAGTAACATAAGAATAAACATACAATGACCAGTCCTACACAATGTGACATTGTTAAAGCCCCAGGCCCTCTAGATTAGTAGAACAGCGTGACACACCCGCCCTGCATAGTGATGCTGGAGATAATACGCCTTATTTAAAGGTGTTTATTAGTATGGAAACCCTTAAGAGAGGACCATATTCCCATTTTGTTCCCAGCATAAGTGCAGGCCATTTACAGAAATTGCTGTCAATAATTAAATAATTCTGAGCCACAAATCTCTGCCTTATGCACTTTATTTATAGGTGGTTTTAGTGGGGAAAGAAACAAAGGGCATATTTGGCGTTCTCTTCAGAAAACCAAATGGCAAGGCCTTTTGCCATTTTAATTACGTTTTTTATCAAACAGTATGTCAGACAGAAGAAACGGAGGCTGCCCCCCCAGGGCCACAGAAATAAATCTTCTGAAAAAGCAGACAGGTCGCAGCAATAGGGGGTGAGTCAGATTACAGAGGCCTGAGCTCCCCAGTGTCAAGTAGTGGTTGTGTCTTGAAACCCAACTGATTGTAAACAGTGCTAGATCATCCACTTTCCCAAGTCACATCAACACCCCAATAGGCCCCCATCAGACACAGCCCTTAGTGGCATGGCCCGGCAGCAGGCCCTGTCCCCAGCAATCTCAACCTGCCTCTGTCCTTTCTGTTCCCTCAGCGAAAATTCTGCTTTCTACCCTTGAACTCAATTACTATACTTAGGGAGAGATAATTATTTATTTACTATTATTGTTTATTTATATAGCACCATTAATTCCATGGCTGAGGGACTACATCTGACCTAAGATAAAACAGATAATGCAAAGCAAATCAGCTAACATGGATAAATTTTGGCACTGTGGGCATAGGAAGGGGATAGAGACAGAGGTGGGAATAGAAAATATTCAGATTTCCTGGTGAAGTATGGAGATATAGTAGTGTTATTAGGGTTGTAGGCCTTCCTGGTGCGTGCGTCTTCAGGGCCTTCTTGAAACTTGTGATTGTGGGGGTCAATCTGCTAATGTCTTGGCATGAATGAGTTCCAAGTATGGGGGATGCACGAGGGGAGTCTTGGAAGACATTGAAGAAGCGGGATAAGGGAATAGGAGGTCTTTGGAAGTGCGGAGCCCGGGTAAACGGGAGACAAATTCGGGGATATATGGAGGAGTTTGGGTTGTGGATACCAACATATGTCAGCGTGCTGAACCCAGATTCTGTCGCTGGGCAACACAATAATTGCTGATGAGTAAAAGGCGAAATAATTACGTGGACTGGAGGAAGCGAGAAGTGAAGAAAGGGTGTTACAGTAGTCTAAGCAAAAACCTAAGGGCATAGACTAACATCTTTAGTAGTTTCAGAAGTGAGAAAAAAAAAAAAAAAAAAATCTTGGTTACCAGTAGGTCTATTCCAGTTGAAGCGTATGGTGGCTGAACTCCAAGGTTATCCAGCCAACGTGCCCATGGGACTCCCCCCCCCAGGGACAGTCAGCAGCTACTGCTCAGCCAAGTTCTGGAGGAGAATGAGTGATGAAAGAGTGGCATGGGAACAGGTGGTCAATGGATGAGAATGTAAAAAATAATCACTGGGAGGAGAATTCATTGTCATCAGAAAATTTGAAATAGCAATGAGGCCCAGCAGAAAATCAGCAGGAATGGAAGCAGTGGGAGTTCCGAGATAAAACATGCCTGGAATCGACTTATTCTTGTGTTTGGATCACTCATGTTGGAACGTCAAATTACGTCCCATGTGCAGCTTCCGCTATGAGTGCAAATTTGCCTCTATGATGTTTTTATGCTGCATTCATGCTTTATTACAACTGACTAAGATTCTAATGCCCTTTGCTTACAACTGTAACTTTAACATTGTAGTGGCCCTTCATATGCGACCCATGCCTCCCCCTCGTTCCTCCTGCCCTCAGTCACCCCCCTGAGACACAGGGGGATAATTTAGTATTCCCACTGATGACATCCTGGAAAGATGCTTTCAATCTGGGTAGTCATAAGGACTGGAGAGACCCCTAAGTCACCTACATCTCAAGGCCACGCCCCCTGTAGAGCTTTGGGCTGGGAGGAGGAGAAAACATTGGTTTTTCAACAATGTGTAGCCAAATGCGAAGAGGAGGAACAGGAGCAACCTCCCCTTTATGATGAACCAATGAGCCAGACACACCGTGGCAGCCCCCGGGGAATAGTGCAGGAGTCCCTCCTTCCCCCCCGCAAATAAAAAACTCTAACAGTCCCTTCCGCAGTGATTTTTTCTCTATCACCATTTAGCAGAGGGATGACTACTACCCCCACCCCATTTCTCACCCGAAAATGGGGCCTTTTTCACCCACTGAGAGGTAGGATAAACTGAACTACTATAAATCACATGTAATAAGTTGGCTGCTGCCTCTATCACCTTCTTAAATAGATCCTGCAAAGCATGTCTGACGCTCAACTACACTGGCATGGCAGCAATGGTGGCATGAAATTAGGAGGAGCAGTATCCCTCCATCAACAGCAATTTCAACAAAATTTTAATATGGTCACTCCTTATAAGGTTTAGACACTAATAAACACCTTTAAATAAGTGATAACCACTTTAAAATGACCACTGAATTATTATTGACAATATATTTTAAATGGCCTGCAACACTGCTGGTAACAAACAGAATATAATCTTTATGTATCTTTCCCCAATTAAAACAGACTGTATCTGCAAATATTATTGGATGATAATTCAGTTTTCTTTAACAATGAAACATTACTGACTAATGTAGCTGCAAAGACAGTGAATAAACCCCTTATAATAAACGCCTTTAAAGGCATTTTTTTGCAGATACGTGCAGATATTAGTATTATGATAATTCACTGTTTTTACTGTAACTGACTACCAAATGTCTGTTATCTTTCCACCTTGAGATTTTAGATATGAGTATGAGCAACAGTATAGTAAACGGTGAAGTTACAAAGTGAATTATGCTCACAGTGTTATATATTCCCTGCAAGCACCTCAAATTCTTTCAATTTTTTTTTTTCCCTTCCATACAGTTCTAAGGCTCAGCCTCTTTTCCCTGCACTTCTATCTGTTTTTAAGTCTTTTCCTAGCTCTGTCTGTCCCTACAATAAGAGAGATGAAAATGACTGTACCTAAAATGGCCGAGGATTTTTATAGGGCTGTGACAAATGCTGATGCTACTGCAGCACTGGCAGTCAACATCCCAAATCCCCTACACTGTTTCTTTATGTGGCGTGGCCATTTTACAAAAAATGTGATTGATGCATCGAACCCCCAAAATCAGGAATCATGGCAAATCGAGACTCCTAAAATTTGGATCGGGTGCCCTCCCCCAGAATCGATTCATACATCTCTACTTACAACCACAAGCTTACATTTTATTTCTTGAGATTTTAAGTGATAACCAACACAAAGTAGAGATGATTGTGAAGTAGAAGGAAAATGATTCAAGATTATCAAAATTTTAATCAAATAAAAAAATCTGAAAATTGTGACACTACAAAAGTATTCAGTCCCTTATCAGAAACCTAGAGTAAAATCCAGTGGGCCAATTACCTTTCAGAAGTCACTTAATCCGGATAATAGGAGTCCAGATGTGCTTAATACTTGAGAAAAAATGTAGTTTACCTGTTCTGTGAAGCCAGTGGTGAACAAACAGCATCATGAGACAAGGAACAGGAGAAGGTCAGAGATAAAGTTGTGGAAGATGTAAAGCAGGGTTAGAATATAAAAACATATCCCATCAAGGAGAAGACCAATCCATCATCCAAAATGGAAAAGTATTCTACAGCCTCAAACTACCAAGACATGAGCGTCCACTAAACTAACAATCACTGAACACTGTCAGAGAAAGCACCAAGGGGGGGGGGGCGTACAGAAATCACTCAGGCCAAGAGAATATCTGTACACAAAACAACTACAAGTCATTATATAGAAATCTACCAATAATACATAAGAAAAACCATTGTTAAGAAAGACATAAGAAATGAAACGTCTACTATGGCCACAAGTCACCAAGAGACACAGCAAACATAATGAAGAAGGTGAAAATACCTCAGAGGCAAAGAAACTGCATAGCCTAAACACAAACATATGTGTACTTCTCATCCCCTGACCATCAGAAGGTGATGGGAAGATGGAGAATGACAATCCTGGAAAACCTGAGACTACAAAGACTGAGACCTGGGAAGGAGAATTCAACAAGACAATGACCTAAACCTGCAGCAAGCGAAGAATTTAGATGACAGAATAATCCCGTGTTAGAATGGCCAGTCTATAGAGACAATAATGTTGTACTTAAGCTCATTTGTCTGTATAAACTGAATGTATTTCTATGATTCCTGTTCCTTTAAAGACTGAAAGCAGCCACATTAAACAATTGTGACATGATGCAGGTGACTCCCCATATATCAGCCTACCTGTTCTGCAGACAAAGTATGAAACAGAAGAACAGAGTGAGCAAGACAAAAAACATCAGCCATCTTGGCAGTGTTGTATTGAACTATTAATAATCTATACAACTAAGCTATATCTTGGTCAGAACAAACAAATTATAAAAAAAACAAAACAGAATCCCTAAAAATGTAAGCTCATGCTACAATGAGACTATATTGTGACTGTATATATGAATACCACAGATAGAGACTCCATTAATGTCTAGACCACCTGCTAAACCGCTTACATCCCAGCCATTTTGATTCGGCAAAGTTCAGTATACTATGAACGCTTTTACACACAGTTGGTTCCCCTTAAGAGGGCTCCATTTCTCCCAAATCAGTAACTTGAGAGGACTCACTGCAAAAAGGACCACTTGGCCCCACCGCGCGCTACTACGGACTAAGCGGTCCACCTGGACCACTGGGGAAAGGCAGGGGGTGCACCCAAATGTGAAGTCAAGGTGAATAGAGATAGTTTTGAGTATATTATTCATTCAGTTCCATACTGCAGAAATGAACAGAGACAAAGTAGAAACCATTGCAGAATTTGCCTTGAAATTATTCATATAAAATATATTTTGCTTGTCTTAACCCTCATTTTACCTTTAACTAGCCTTTATTAACTTATAACAAATATATATTTTTCTTGAACTCCGCGTGTGCGTTCATTTCTGGTGCGGAGTCCAAACCACCTGCCTTCTCAGTTTAAAATTGCAATCGGCAGATCCGCTTAGCAGAATAGACAGTAACACACCCATTCGAGAATGGTGCTGGAGGAAGAATGCCAGCAGAGGCTATAATGAGTCAATTAAAGCTAAATTTAATGGCAATAATATGTCAGTTATTATTTGGCTGGAACAGATGCAGATGATACAGCGAAGTACCAGACCGCACCAAAGACAAAGCTAGCAATATTGACATTACAAAAACTAAACCACGTGATACTGGCCATTTAAACAAAGGCAGACATTTACCAAGTAGTCAAACAGAAACCATCTCTGGAGAGACTGCTTGCTGAGGTCTCTGCAGACTCGGTTCTTCCAGAAAGTACAACAGGAGATGAAACCCTTCCCCAATATGCAAATGCCCTACAAGAACTGCTCGAGATAGTCAAAGGAAAAAGAGGGGCTCGCCAGCCTCTTAACCCACGACCCCGACCACCGGGGCTCGTCGGCTTTAACTGTGACTATGCAGGATTTTGCTCTGACGAGAGCCTGCCAAATTCCATGATGTACGTAAAGGCCACTCCCATGCCAATAGATGGTCCCGAGGCCGCAGACCACAGTTGGAGATACTTTGTCACAGAAGGCCCCCCCCCCCCAACAAGAAAAAGGGCAATTAGAAAATTCTCACAGTAATGCAGAAACTGCAAGATAAATGGGAACACTTGCACACTCGACAATGATGGTAGTCTATGAAAGTTGCAGATGAGACTGGAATGAAAGTGAGCCATCCCACGCAGCAAGTCAATTCACCACCCATCTGGAAAGTGAGGATAGGACCTACGAAGAAGTCGAAATCGACTAGTGCAGATGCTCCGGAGAAAATCCGAAGGGGCTTGCGAAAGGGGCCCAAGTGATGGCCAGAGCAGCGGGAGATACGCCTTGCTGGGGTAGACAGAGATGGAACACTAGATAATCCAGAGCAGCGACAAACTGCACGGGGCAAGCCATTTAAACTGAAATCCCCTGCTGCCTGAAGCGTGTAGTAGGGGAGACTGACAAAGGAGACTATGTGGGGGTGAATTTGTTTTAAAAATCCCTTAAAAATAAAAAAAAAAAAAAAAGATCCTCTTTGAAAAGAAAGGTCACGGTAGTGGAAAACCACCACCCGGCCTACTCAAACAACTTTCCAACGGCTGATCCCGGAACATGTAGCTTACAGAAAAGTTCAGATGCACAGCGTCCTCTGGCTCAAATTTCAGTTCCTTTGCATACAAAGTTACACTCCCACCCAGTCGGGAGACAATAGTGTCCATGCCCGTAGGCACCTGTCGGAAACTAGAGGGCATAGCTGTGTTGGTAGAACCACTGCAGGCAGCCGAAGGAGGTGTTGATCCGCTAGTGGCCCGTTCCTTAGCAATAGTTCCCAATGGAAGAGTACCACTTCGATGTGTAAACACTCAGGACCAGAGTGTGGACCTGACCCCAGGAGGCTGCTGGCTAACATCTATGTGACTCCGGAGGAAATAAGGAAAGTAACTCCAATGCAGCTGAAGCCGACTGAAAGGGATGAGTGGACCGTAACTGTGTCCATGGGAGAAGATGAGGAACCCACCTCTGAATGGAATGGCTGTGCAATTCGAGAACAGATAAGATGGATGTAAGTTCATGTTCTCTGGAATGGGTGCAGAAGGTAGATGAGCTGTTGTGGGAGAACCAAGCCACCTTTGCACGGTATGCTGAAGATTTTGGATGTACCCAGGGATCTACCATGAGATTCCCACAGGAGACACCCCTCCAATTAGAGCGCTACCGACAAATTCCTCCACAGTTATCAGGAAGTGAAAGAACTGTTAGCTAGATGCTACAGGGTGGGATCATCCAAGAAAGCCAGAGTCCCTGGGCGGCTCCTGTGGTGTTAGTAAGAAAAAAGATGGGTCCATCCGATTTTGCGTAGACTATCGGAAGTCAACCGCTGCACCCGTACGCGATTCCTACCCCTTGCCACGGACCGAGAGTCCCTCTCAGCGCTAGGGAGAGCCCGGTACTTCTCCCTCACTAGATCTGGCTAGTGGGTATGGCAGGTGCCGATGGCCACAAAGACAAGAGAAGACGGCATTCATCTTGCCCATGGGACTATACGAGTTTAACCGGATGCCCTTCGGGTTGACAAATGCACCCGGAACGTTTCAGCGGTTGATGGAGAAATGTCTGGTGACTTCAACTTTGAGTTCACTCTCATCTACTTGGATGACATTATAGTGTATTCTGCGACCTTTGAAGACCATCTCCACCAGTTGGGGCAAGTATTTCGAAGATTGCGGGAACATGGGCTCAAATTGAAACCCAGTAAATGTCGGTTGTTCCAATCTGAAATTGATTACTTGGGTCACCGCGTATCAGGAGAAGGGGTGAGACCATCAAGAGACAAGATAGCGGCTGTTCAAGATTGGCCGATACCGACTACCCTGCGAAGTGAGGGCGTTCCTTGGAGTAGCCGGTTACTATCGACGGTTTATTAAGGATTTCGCCAAGGTAGCAGCACCACTTAATGCTCTCCTACGAGGCACATCCGGTGGTCAAAGAACCGGTCCGTGAAGTGGGGACCTGAACAGGAACAAGCCTTCCAGGCATTGAAGGATGCACTGACAACAGCCCCAATCTTGGCATATGCTGATTACCACTTGCCGTTCCAGCTATATACAGATGCAAGCCTGTATGGTCTTGGAGCAGTGCTTTCCCAGCTTCAGGATGGCCAGGAGAGGGTCATAGCGTACGGCAGCCGGTCTTTGAGAGATTCTGAAAGAAACCCCGAGAATTATAGTTCATTTAAATTGGAGCTGTTGGCACTGGTATGGGCCATGACCGAGAAATTCTCTGAATATTTGACCGGTGCTGAAGTTTTAGTACTGACTGACAACAACCCACTAGCTCACCTGGAAAATGCCAAGCTCGGGGCGTTAGAGCAGAGGTGGATAGCCCGAATGTCTACATTCAATTACCGCATTAAGTATCGGTCCAAGACAGAGAACCAGAATGCTGACGGACTTTCTAGGAGGTAACTGCCCAGACCCCCACAGAAGACGTGGATCATGGGTTGGAGCATGTGGAGGTGCCCGATTTCAGCAGATTTTCACAGGCCTTGACGCCACCTAATCAGTTTGAGATGGAGGGGGGACTGAAATGGCTCCTTTCTTTGGTCCCTCACGACAGGAATGGGCACAGATACAACAGACCCTTGAGGGGGCTGGCGCAGATGATCAAGTGTGTTAGAAAGGCCAGAACCCTGTAGAAAGGAAGAGAACGACTGACACGTGAGATATTTTCTGTTTTGGGTCAGTGGGAAAAGTTGGAGATGAAAAAATGGAGTGCTATGCCGAAAGGTCTATTTACCTTCCTGAGATCGACATTCGATACCAAATTGTGGTGCCTAGTGGACTGGCTCGCTCCCTGGCAGTGAGGCTCTAATGAGAATGGACATTTTGGTCATGGAAAGACCTATCGTTGGATATAGCGACGGATTTACTGCCCTGGTCTTCGTCAAATGGTCAGAAATATCGCAGCTCGACTTGTGAGGTCCACAAGGCAATAGAACAGAGAGCTCCCCTGCAAACCATCGTGACCCAGGAACCTTTAGAAATCGTCATGATAGACTATCTAATGGTGGGCCCATCCAATAAACGGACACCAGTATTGCCTCGTAATGGTGGATCACTTCACCAAATTTGCGAGGTGGTAACCGCCACCAAGAACCAGACAGCTGAGTCAGCAGCTCGTGCTCTGTGCCAAGATTTCATTCGAGTATATGGGTGCCCAACGCATCCCACTCCGACCAGGGCGCCTGCTTTGAGGGACATGTAATGAAAAGAAGTTCAACGTATCTACGGGATAAAGAAGTCGCACACGACTCATACCACCCTCAGGGAAATGGGGCCTGTGAAAGATTCAACAGAACTCTGCTACAGATGCTGCGGACTCTGGAGGAAGACAAGAAGTTACAGTGGCCTCAGTTCTTGTCTGAAATGGTGTGGGCCTATAACAATCAGGTCCATTCTACAACGGGGTACTCTCCTTATACACTTCTCTTTGGGCGGTCTGGGCGAAGTATAGGAGAATTACAGTTGAATGATGTGGATGGGTTCCCTCCGAGGGATCCAACCTCTTGGGTGCGGGCGCATCGGCAGAGACTTGAGACGATCCATCGATTGGTGCGGCAGCGCCTGCAAGAACATCCCCATCCTGATAAGACCCCAGTGCAAGAAGCACCATTGCAACCAGGCGACCTGGTGCTAGTTCGTGTCAAGAAACCCCAAGGAAATTGGAAAG
>CAMRHE010001686.1:0-51973 GCA_947044405.1 Leptodactylus fallax
ATGTTCCAGAATTATTATTTCAAGGGGAAATACACTTATTTACTAAAACAGTTATGTCAGAAGAACAGAACGCTCCTCTTTAAACTGACCGTTCATATAAAGTAATAGTCAACTGAGTCTGTTAATTTAAGTAGGATTGGATGCTCTAATGTGTATGGGGCTTCTTGACTGTTTCACAATGACAGCCCAGCAAGCATGCAGTTAACAGTTGTTTCAGTAGACTTTAGGCGCTGTAAGCTGGTGAAGTGGATGGGGAGCACATGTAGGCTGCTCCCGTTCAAGTACTACAGTCATATGAAAAAGTTTGGGCACCCCTATTAATCTTAATCATTTTTAGTTCTAAATATTTGGGTGTTTGCAACAGCCATTTCAATTTGATATATCTAATAATTGATGGACACAGTAATATTTCAGGATTGAAATGAGGTTTATTGTACTAACAGAAAATGTGCAATATGCATTAAATCAAAAATTGACCTGTGCAAAAGTATGGGCACCTCAACAGAAAAGTGACATTAATATTTAATTATATCCCACAGATGTTCAATGATATTCAGGTCTGGGGACTGGGATGGCCATTACAGAATATTGTAATTGTTCCTCTGCATGAATGCCTCAGTAGATTTGGAGCTGTGGTTTGGATCATTGTCTTGCTGAAATATCCATCCCCGGCGTAACTTCAAATTCGTCACTGATTCTTGTACATTATTCTCAAGAATCTGCTGATACTGAGTTGAATCCATGCGACCCTCAACTTTAACAAGATTCCCGGTGCCGGCATTGGCCACACAGCCCCAAAGCATGATGGAACCTCCACCAAATTTTACAGTGGGTAGCAAGTGTTTTTCTTGGAATGCTGTGTTTTTTTGACGCCATGCATAACGCCTTTTTGTATGACCAAACAACTCACTCTTTGTTTCATCAGTCCACAGGACCTTCTTCCAAAATGAAGCTGGCTTGTCCAAATGTGCTTTTGCATACCTCAGGCGACTCTGTTTGTGGCGTGCTTTCAGAAACGGCTTCTTTCGCATCACTCTCCCATACAGCTTCTCCTTGTGCAAAGTGTGCTGTATTGTTGACCGATGCACAGTGACACCATCTGCAGCAAGATGATGCTGCAGCTCTTTGGAGGTGGTCTGTGGATTGTCCTTGACTGTTCTCACCATTCTTCTTCTCTGCCTTTCTGATATTTTTCTTGGCCTGCCACTTCTGGGCTTAACAAGAACTGTCCCTGTGGTCTTCCATTTCCTTACTATGTTCCTCACAGTGGAAACTGACAGGTTAAATCTCTGAGACAACTTTTTGTATCCTTCCCCTGAACAACTATGTTGAACAATCTTTGTTTTCAGATCATTTGAGAGTTGTTTTGAGGAGCCCATGATGCCACTCTTCAGAGGAGATTCAAATAGGAGAACAACTTGCAATTGGCCACCTTAAATACCTTTTCTCATGATTGGATACACCTGGCTATGAAGTTCAAAGCTCAGTGAGGTTACAAAACCAATTTTGTGCTTCAGTAAGTCAGTAAAAAGTAGTTAGGAGTATTCAAGTCAATAAAATGATAAGGGTACCCAAATTTTTGCATCGGTCAAATTTTGGTTTAATGCATATTGCACATTTTCTGTTAGTACAATAAACCTCATTTCAATCCTTAAATATTACTGTGTCCATCAGTTATTAGATATATCAAATTGAAATGGCTGTTGCAAACACCCAAATATTTAGAACTAAAAATGATTAAGATTAATAGGGGTGCCCAAACTTTTTGATATGACTGTAGGTGTAGAGCAGCAGCCTCATCCACTACATAGTAGTAGATCCAGGGAATTGCAACATCGCTGCTATTACTTGAATAGGGCCTGGCTCCCTATCCACTACACCAACTTCCCCCACCTAGAAAATGGTGGTGCAGCTGATCTTGTGCAGGGTCCTGGTATCGGACCCCAACAGATCACATACTGATATCCTGTCCTGTGGATAGGTTACATGTATGAAAACTCCATTTGAGGCTGGAGAACCCCTTTAAGCGGGGGACCGACGTTGCGAATAAGCAGCGTTGTGGAAATGTCGCATAAAATGCCACGTATTACAGCACAGATGTCATCTGTATTTTTTCCCGAACCCATAGACTTTCATTGATGTGATGCATTTGTAAAAAAAGGACATGATTCCAAAAAAAAACCTGACGTCTGAATGAACACACTGACATAAATGGGAACATATGGTATCCGCAAAAATGCGGATGCCACACATATGTGAAAAGCGGATGTGTGAATAAAGCCTTAGAGAAATGCTGCACAGAGTTCCAAAAGCAATTATAACTGAACACATTTCTGGGAACATGGGGGCTTACACTGAAACCTATTTCTAATTACTGGCTGTGCGGTTTTGGTCAGTAATAAAAAATAGTCTGGTATTAATCAGTGTGTCACTTACTTATGAGGGAAAGCACCTATGATCCCAGATCTGACTGCAGTTTTAGGCTAAGGCCCCACGTAGCAGGCCACAGCAAAAAAGCGCAGTGCTTTTCAAAGAAAGTCCAGACTTTCTGCCTCTTTTACACCTATAGGGAAACCGCCAGCGTTTCCGTAGATATAATTGACATGCTACAATTTCCAAAAACGCAACGGGTTTGGAAATCGCAGCATGTCCGCTGTGGGTATTTTCCTGCAATGTGTGAAGGGGATTTGCTAGAATCCCATCCACTTTGCAGGGACTGTACAAAACCTGCAGCATTTCTGCCACTACCAAACCGTGGCGTTTACGCAACATGTGGCCCTGGCCTTAACTACATTTGGAAACCGGTGCCGCATCACCACAAATATTATATATTTTCTGTAAATCAATTCTACCAAGGATTCTATAAAATGAAAACCTTTGCTATTATTGCGTTATCTTACATAATAATAATAATTAATTTTATTTATATAGTGCTAACATATTCCGCAGCACATTACAAATCAGAAGATACATGATCAGACAATATTGGACATTACAATGTAACAAAATAATTAACGAATCAAACAAAAGGAGTTAGGGCCCTGCTCATGAGAGCTTACAATCTATGAGGAGCTAGGGAGACACAAGAGGTAAGAGAGCTTTTTTAGTACAATGGTCCAACCATCTTTTGATAAATAAGGTCATATGGCTGACGCTGTATGAGCCAGTCACCAGCTGGTTTCTGTGAATATACAGATACTAAGTGCATGGAGTGCAGGCTAACTTCAGGATGGAGGGGTCAGGTTCTGAGGAATAGAGTAGATGGAATAGCTTGTAAGAAGTCCAGAAGACAGAAATAAAATAGCAGATTAGGTGAGAATTGACCAAGAGTTCTAGAACTTTAGAAATGAAATGAAGGGGAGGTTAAAGATGGTAGTTAGCGGCACAGGGTGAGTCAAGGGAAGATATATTTCAGTAGTGGGTTTACTACAGCATAGCTGAAAGAGTGCAAGTAGTAGGGCGGGAAAAAGAGAGAAATTGGAGACTTCTTCCTCTGTTAGTGGGTGAAAGGATCAGAGTTCATGAGGACTAGTGAGGGAGGAAAGGGGACTGACCCTGCTTGGAGATTGGGTTATTTCTTGACGGGTGTTGTTAATTTTGTCTTTGAGGCTGAAGCCCCACATTTCGAAAATGCAGCGTTTTTCCTGCTGTGGAAACGATGTGCCAAAAAACGCTGCATTTTACAGTACCTGCAAAGTGAGTAAGATTCTCACTAATCCCATCCACACATTGCAGAAAAAAAATTTGCTGCGGAAACGTTGTGTTTTTAAAAACACCTGTGTTTTTGTAAATTGCAGCATGTCAATTATACCTGTAGAAACGCTGGTGTTTTCCTAATAGGTAAAATAAGGGCAGAAAATCTTCAGAGAAAAACTCAGCAAAAATGCAATGAAAAATGCTGTGGAAAAAAACGCAATGCGATTCCGCGGTGGTTTTGTCCGCAGCATTTTTTTGCTCTCTTTCGCTACATGGGGCCTCAGCAAAAAGCACATGACCATGTCTGGAACACTGAGTATGTGACAGAGACAGGAGATGAGATTAGTAAAAAAGGCTTGTTTGATGAGGTGAAGGGCAAAGTGATAGGCTTTGAACATAATCGTAAAGGAAGTCTGCAGATGTGTTTGATTTTCTCCTCAGACATTCAACACATCTTTGGCAGTGCTGAAGAAAACGTGTTTGAGGCATGTGTGAAGGTTGCCAGCGTTTGTATTTGGAGGTTTGGAGGGTAGGGGTGCTACTTTATCCAGGGCAGGTTTGAGAGTGAACAGAGTCACAAGAAGACCAGATCAAGGATATTATTGTCTTTCCATGTGCATAGCTCCCAGCCGTCCTGCATCTGGTGGGACAGTCCCAATTTTACACTGCTGTCCCACGGTCCCGCATAGCTTACAGTTTGTCCCTCTATGCCGCTGAAGTGTTTTGCTGTTAACAAACTTTATTAGGGTAGTATAAAGGCTAAATGGTAGATGCTAAATTCTAGTGGGCTAAAGGACCTTTGATGACGTCATGACCTTGTGATCAGATGTGTGGGCAGAGCTATTCTGGATACTGCGGGCAGTGTGATGTTACACAGAAAGCTGGGAACAGACAGTGATTGAAGATGAGGAGAGAAGAGACAGCATGTGTGAGCAAGAGGGGGGAACTGGTGGCAGATTTAGGGGGCATTTAAACTGAAGGCAGATGAAGGGGACAATTAAACTGGGGGCAGATGAACGGACAATTAAACTAAAGGCAGATGAAGGGGGCAATTTAACTGGTGGCAGATAAAGGGGGACATTAAGCTGGTGGCAGATAAAGGGGGACATTAAACTGGTGGTAGATGGAGGGGGCAATTAAACTAAGGTCAGATGAAGGGGGCATTAAGCTGGTGACAGATGAAGGGGGACATTAAATTGGTGACAGATGAAGGGGGGACATTAAGATGGTGGCAGATAAAGGGGGACATTAAAATAGGGGCAGATGGAGGGGGGACATTAAACTGGGGGAGCAGATGGAGGGTGACATTAAACTGGGGGCAACTGGAAGACATTAAGCCTTGGGGGGTAGCTGGGGGGGACATGTCTGCCTCTAGTTACCCCCAGTTTAATGTCCCCTTCCAACTACCCCCACTGTTTAATGTCACCCTCCAGCTTCCCCATAGTTTAATGTCACCCTCTAGTTTAAGCCAGTTTAAACTGGGGCACGAGGAGAGGGACTTAATACTGTGGGGCAATTGGAGGGGAACATTATAATGTGGGGGCATATAATGTTAGGGTGACTGTAGGAGCATTATACTGTGTGGGAGCACATGGAAAAATAGATGAGAATGGGCGGAGTCAACGTAGAAGTGAGTGGAGCTAAATTTTCACATTTTATCCCTCTTTCTGTCCTTTGAAAGTTGGGAGGTTTGGCATGTGGGAGAGGAAGTCAGCTGCGATAGGCCAAGGGAGGTGGTTAGTAATAGAAGCTGGGAGGCAGATGGAGAAATAAGTGTGTTAGGGCCCTTGCACATGAAAATGGTATGCGTATGGGCCATAGTACCCAGACAAAACTTGGCCATGTGCATAGAAGTCACTGTATCATAGTCAGTTATCATGCAGTGAGCTCCTGAATGTTGCAATAATGAACTGATAGCGTTATGTTAGTTTATTACTGTAAGGATTGGGCTGTTCGGGAGCTCGCTACATCATAACTGAACTACGATGCAGTGACTCCTATGCACACTGCCATGGTCAGTCTGTCACAAACGGCCCACACACGTAGCATTTTCCACAGACAGGACTTGGTCATATGCAAGGGCCCTTAATAGAAATGTTAACATCACCCATGATGAAACTATTAATTTCACAGGATAGGAAATTGGGAAGCCATGTAGCGAAGTGATCTATTAACTGGTAGGGTGAGCCAGGGGGACAATGCATACAGCTACTCACAGGCGGAAAGGTCTGATAGTCTGGACCTCAAATGGTGCTGGGGGAATGACCTGAAAAATGCACTGTGGTCATAGAAGAATACCTACCCCTCCACCCTGCATATTCTCAGATCTAGGGATCCGTGAAAATCATAACAGAAAGCAGCAGGGAAAGCTGTATAAGACTGCTTAATCCATGTTTCTGTGATAGTCAGCATGTTAAAAGATTTTGACATAAAGATATTCTAAATAATGTCAAGTGTGCTGCACACTGACCAGGCGTTTCAGAGTGCACAAGAGAAAGAGACTGGTGGAAAAGAAGGAGAAGGCAGACAGCAAATATGGTACAGTGCTGGCCAAAAGTATTGGCACCCCTGCAATTCTGTCAGATAATACTCAATTTCTTCCAGAAAATGATTGCAATCACAAATGCTTTGGTAATAATATCTTCATTTATTTTGCTTGCAATGAAAAAAACACAAAAGAGAATGAAAAAAAAAGTCAAATCATTGATCATTTTACACAAAACTCCAAAAAGGGCCGGACAAAAGTATTGGCACCCTCAGCCTAATACTTGGTAGCACAACCTTTAGACAAAATAACTGCGAACAACCGCTTCCGGTAACCATCAATGAGTTTCTTACAATGCTCTGCTGGAATTTTAGACCATTCTTCTTTGGCAAATTTCTCCAGGTCCCTGAGATTTGAAGGGTGCCTTCTCCAAACTGCCATTTTGAGATCTCTCCACAGGTGTTCTATGGGATTCAGGTCTGGACTCATTGCTGGCCACTTTAGAAGTCTCCAGTGCTTTCTCTCAAACCATTTTCTAGTGCTTTTTGAAGTGTGTTTTGGGTCATTGTCCTGCTGGAAGATCCATGACCTCTGATGGAGACCCAGCTTTCTCACACTGGGCCCTACATTATGCTGCAAAATTTGTTGGTAGTCTTCAGACTTCATAATGCCATGCACACGGTCAAGCAGTCCAGTGCCAGAGGCAGCAAAGCAACCCCAAAACATCAGGGAACCTCCGCCATGTTTGACTGTAGGGACCGTGTTCTTTTCTTTGAAGGCCTCTTTTTTTTTCCTGTAAACTCTATGTTGATGCCTTTTCCCAAAAAGCTCTACTTTTGTATCATCTGACCAGAGAACATTCTTCCAAAAAGTTTTTGGCTTTCTGAGGTAAGTTTTGGCACACTCCAGCCTGGCTTTTTTATGTCTCTGGGTCAGAAGTGGGGTCTTCCTGGGTATCCTACCATAGAGTCCCTTTTCATTCAGACGCCGACGGATAGTACGGGTTGACACTGTTGTACCCTCGGACTGCAGGGCAGCTAGAACTTGTTTGGATGTTAGTCGAGGTTCTTTAGCCACCATCCGCACAATCTTTCATTGAAATCTCTCGTCAATTTTTCTTTTCCGTCCACATCTAGGGAGGTTAGCCACAGTGCCATGGGCTTTAAACTTCTTGACACTGCGCACGGTAGACACAGGAACATTCAGGTCTTTGGAGATGGACTTGTAGCCTTGAGATTGCTCATGCTTCCTCACAATTTTGCTTCTCAAGTCCTCAGACAGTTCTTTGGTCTTCTTTCTTTTCTCGATGCTCAATGTGGTACATACAAGGACACAGGACAGAGGTTGAGTCAACTTTAATCCATTTCAACTGGCTGCAAGTGTGATTTAGTTATTGCCACCACCTGTTATGTGCCACAGGTAAGCAACAGGTGCTGTTAATTACACAAATAAGAGAAGCATCACATGATTTTTCAAAGGGTGCCAATACTTTTGTCCACCCCCTTTTTTATGTTTGGTGTGGAATTATATCCAATTTGGCTTTTTGACAATTCTTTTTGTGGTTTTCCATTGAAGACAAATTAAATGAAGATATTATTACCAAAGCATTTGTGATTGCAATCATTTTCTGGAAGAAATTGAGTATTATCTGACAGAATTGCAGCGGTGCCAATACTTTTGGCCAGCACTGTAGGTAGACCAGGATTTGGCGAGATGTCCCCCGCAGCTAATAGTGGGAGAATGGATAGAAATACCACACTTGCTCAAGTCTTAATGATAAAGGTGATTTCAGAGAAAAAATATAAGTTTTATATAAATTTATTGGATCAGGGGAACAAAGTGTGCATAAGTGTAGCCAAAAGCTTCATTGACACAAGTGATGTGATCACTTGAATCACGTGAATACCAGTATTATATTGTACTGGAAAGAGATTGGTTTTACATTTTTGCAAACACAATTAATATCATATATGATGAGATATATTACTTTTAGCTTTTTTTTTTTTGCCCATTTCTATTGGGTAAATATTGTTATGATGACTACTTGTACATATGTACCGCATTTTCATGTACATATTTCTGATCAATCTGAATCCAAAGACTTAAATATAAATTACTTATATCTAGTAGTGCACTTTACCTTCTTTAATCATCAGAACTGAGTGAAACTTACCTGACTTCCTCTGGTGGTTTCTTGTATGTCAATTGTTGCTATGGACTTTACCCACATACTTTAAACTTTTCAATGCAAAGGCGCTGCAGAGAGATCTGCAGCAATAACCATCTGATTTTGGAAGCTTTTTGCAATAGCGATTTTAGGCTGAAGCCACACTTTGCGAAAACGCAGTGTTTTGCCGCAGCGGAAAGAAGAAATATTGTGCACAATGCGTTTCCGACACTTTTTTTCTGCAGCATTTTTTTTATGTGTTTCTCTACGTGAGACCTTAGCCTCACAGAGGCTGAACTTCCCAGTGGACATTCAACAGCATTTTTACTCTACATGGTCTTACCCTAAGGTCTTATTCACACAACAGTGATAAACGTTGGTCACAAGGCCATTTTCAAAACAGTGAGCGTCTATGGGAGTATTTACGTGAACATTTTTTTAGCAAAGCATGAAAATTGTCCTTCAAAAAGTAGGAAATATCTTGTTTCTGACCATTTTGCACAGATTCCTCAAGTATTCAAGTATAGGAGGGGTCAGTGAAAATTGGGTGCCTCATGAATGGAAAACAGCCGTGAAAAAAAACAGTTTCATCTATTTTTCATGGATGTTTCTTAGCATTGTTTGAATATAGCCTGAGACTAAGTCCCCACGTAGCATACCGCAAGCAAAAAAGTGCTGTGGGAAAAACCGCAGTGGCAACGCATTGCGGTTTTTCAAACAGCGCTTTTCACAGAAAGTCCGCAGAAGCTTCCTCTACAGACTTTCTGCTTCCATTATACCTATAGGGAAAAACATAGGGTCTACCTATGATGTCAATTACAGGCCTCTCTCATCTTTTTAAGTGGGAAAACTTGCACAATTGGTGACTGACCACTGTATGTTGGGTCTTTAAGACTCCACGTAGCAGGCCGTAGCGAAAAAAATACTGTGGCAAAAATCCTGTTGGAAATGCATTGCGGTTTTTCACTCAGCGCTTTTCACAGAAAGTCCGCACAGTTCTCCTCTGCAGACTTTCTGATTCGATTATAACTATTGGGAAACCGCCGGCATTTCCGAAGGTATAATTGACATACTGAGATTTCTAAAAACGCAACGGTTTTCGAAATCACAGCATTTCCACTCTGCATATTTTTCTGCAATGTGTGGATGGGATCCACTTTGCAGGGACTGTAAAACGCCCCAGCCTAAATATGTATTTTACAGAGGAAACCTTGGTGCAATGGAAATATAAAAAAGTTAAGGACAGACCATAAATATTAGAAACTGGATAACCCCTTTAAGTCCAATCTTCAATAATTTGTCCATCTGCTTTTTATGTGACACTGTGTCAAAGGCCTTGCTGAAATCCAGGTACGTGATATCCATGGCTCCACCTCTACCCAACACTTTTGTGATATAGTCAACAATATCAATGATTTGTTTGATGTGATTGCCCCTGTGCATAGCCATGCTGTTTTCGATCCAGCAAGTTACTGTTTTTTAGATGGTCATTTATGGTTTTCAGGAGGGTTTCTATTATTTTATAGTATTTTTTACTACTACAAAAGTCAAGTTAACTGGCCTGTAGTTTCCAGCTTCTTCTCTGCTATCTTTCTTATGGATGGGCACACCATTGCCATGCTCCTATCTTCAAGATCATCACCTGCTTGGAGGACTGCTTACATAAATTATTAGGTTGGAATAGCGATCACAAATTGAAGCTCTTTTAGGACTTTGGGGTGGTTGTCACCTGTATCCTTTGCCTTGTTTGACTTTGAACGTGCCAATTCACCCATAACATTGGCTTCCAAGAACACTGGGGCTGATCTGGAATAATCCAGTAGGTAGTGCCCTAATGTCATTAGGGCTAGTAATGGGGAACATTGTAGATGGTGGCCATGCAAGGGAGAACTTGCTGTATGGGGGCCAGTAAAACGGGGACTTACTGCAATGGGGATGATAAAGGGAGCAGTTTTTCTATGGGGCCAATAAAGAGGGCACTTACTATATGGGGGTCAGTAAAGGCTGCAATTACTGTACAGAGGCCAATAAAGGTGTCAATTACTGTGTGGGGGCCAGATAATGGGTCAGATTACTATATGGGGGCTAATAAAGGGGGCTATATACTGTGTATGAGCCAATAAAGGTGTGCATATACTATATGTGGGGGCCAGCTAAAGGAGCATTATACTATGTGAAGGGCCAGTAAAGAGGGCATTATACTGCATGGGGTCCAGTAAAAAGGGCATTATACTGCGTGGGGGCCACTATAGGGGACATTATACTGTGTGGGGCCCAAAAAGGAGTATTATACTGCATGGGGGCCAGAAAAGTGGGTGAGGGGGCATTATCCTGTGTAGAAAAATAGCCCCATATCTACAACTTCTTATTTCTTGAGACGAAAGTGGTAGGTGAATGGGACCTGCACTTTTCTAGTTAAGCCCCTAAAAGCAACTCCATGAGAGCAGTGCCAGTGTCTTACAGCTAATGTGATTATACTTTGCAGAAGCACTAAGGGGGCATTATACTGCATGTGGGGGCGCTAAGTGAGCAGTCTACTGTGTGGGAGGGCAGCATTAAAGGGCCCCCAGACTACTTTTGCTTGAGGCCCCAGAAATGCCTAATCTGCCCTGGATATATCAAATTTGTTGTAGAAACAGTTAGGGCCTTATAATATTCCATTTTAGAGAGGCCTATAAAGTAATAACAGCATTTTATCAGAAGGTCTGTTTATACATGAATGCTTGTTAATTTAATCGATTACACATTTTCTAAAGATTAGTACTTGAAACTCTGACATGAAGGCAAAGAATTCCTTTGAAATGTCTTTTTGCCTTGAAATGTGTAATTTCACTGGTAATTAATACCAGGGCGACGCAGGCTGCCAAGACTTTGACTGGCCTGTTGTGGCATATAAAGAGAAATCAATGTCTGGGTCTGGGTGACACAGAACATAGAATGCAGAGTCAACACAAAATAACTGTATATTAAGAATTTTGGTTGTTATTATTAACATTTCCAAAAGCAAAAAATAAACATGTTTAAAGGGGGCTATGCCTCAAAAAGTATTCATAAATACCTAATCAGTGGGGGTCTGATCACTGAGACCACCAGTAATCCTGAAAATGGATGGTTTTCAGCCTGGCCACAGCCAGGCTGAATGTAAGTGTGTCACATCACAGCACTCGGCTACCTTCAAGGCAGCATAGATTCTTTCAGTGGACTATAGACTACATTATTGGTACATTCCTACTGATTTTTTAATTTCACTGTAAAAGTCAATTTCACTTGTAAGATGTCACTAATGTCACTGCTGTTTCTTATAGGTTTATCATAATAAAATATTAGACAGCATGCACTTGAAAAATAGCATAACAACAATTCAGGGTGACTATAAATCTGCTGTTGGCACTAAATCTTCTCCATGTTCCTCCTTCCTGTTTCCTGCAGATTACACCCCCATGACAGTTTTCTGGCATAAAAGGTACAATTTTACAGCACCAAAATGTATAATCTTTTACCTTTTTATAGCACGCACATCACTTTTCTAAAAAAGTAGGTAGGGATTAGAGGGAGATGCTTGGTATCCCATGGTCTAGCAAATTTACTATACAGGTGCATAGCAATAAATTAGAATATCTTTGAAACATTTATTTCAGTAATTTAATTAAAAAAGTGACCTCCTATATTTTCTAGATTCTTTACACACAGTGTTCTGTTTCAAGTGTTTTATTTCTGTAAATGTTGATTATGGATTACAGGTAATGAAAATTAGAATATTATAAAAAAGTTCAGTATTGTAAATTCAGTGTGTCATCTGCCAAGGTTTCCTAAGCCTTTAAATGGTCCTTCAGTCTGGTTCAGTAGGACACACAATCATGGAATTCAAAAATATTCTAATTTATTGAGATGCACCTGTAATTTTCAGATGCACAAAGAGCCAGAAATGTGCATAATTTGTTAAGAGATTTATTCATTTTAATAAATTAGTTGCATCTCACTCTGTGCACAGGAGATCTGAACTGGCTTATGAAATGCCAGTTTTAACAGACTCCCTGCTTTGTGTATTTTTCCTTATGCACAGAAATTTCATATACAAAGAAAAAAATGGAATTTGAAATCCTCATGTAGCCCAACTCAGCTAAAAAATATGTTGCGGAAAAAAGCAGCGAAAACACATTGCCTTTTTTTCCGCATTTTTCTGTAATAATGAAACTGGGATCAAAACAAATAAGAATAACGCATGCTCTTCAGTTTCATTTACCTGGAGCCCAGCTGTATGTGCATGGTATGTGGCTAGTAAACTGACATTGGAGTTATAAGAAAGTGAATACAAGTTCTGCTTCATAGGAGAAAGTCAGAATTAAGTTATTCCCTCTCACAATTATTCTTACTTCATGGTAGTGATTTTAACAATGCATCAAATCAAAGAATTAAACGCTAATGCATTTGTTTCTGCAGAAGAAAGAGCATTTTCTTTCTATCATATTCATTACATAGTGGCATCTACCCACACATATCTCATTTTATGTCTAGCTTATTAATAGGCTTCACGTTTCTTACCACACTCTGACAGCACAGTATGCTAGTTATTACTTTAATCTATTGCATACAAAAGCTTCTATTTAATTGTATTATAGTTCAGCTAAATATAATTTACTGTTATACAGTCTTAAATTGGCCATACACATTAGATTAAGGTCTGCCAAGTCTGTCAACTTCATCAAGACTGGGTGACCATCTAATGTTTACAGGGTGTCCTGAATTTTCTTTAAAGGCAGATATCAGAGGAAAAAAGGATCAGGCTGTTAGACGTCAAGCTGTTGGGACATGTTGCATTGGCACTAGGTCAGGGAGCAAGCGGTGAATACAGATTTCATAATTATACACCACTTTTAGCTCCCCAGACTTCCCACCCTTTCCTTGTTCCAGCACAGACAGGGTTATGTGTACCAGCAAACATAAGGTATGGGGAGTCCAGAGAGCTAAGTAATTACATTGAATATTATCAAATCCATAGTCAGTACTCGCTTCCCAGGGCCACCAACATGCAGGGGTGAGAGTGCAGGCATAAGGGGCCATTTTTAGGTGTTTTTTCCTGTGTTTTTTGAACACACTTCCACCTCATGAGTTGTCCTGCAAAGAGGTCCACTGAGACTGTCTACGACTGTACATATGCATTAGTGAACATATGCCTGACACTGGCTGTTTATATACTATGATTTCTGCACTTTCACCTCTTGCCAATTTAGTTGTGGACAAGTTATAGTTTAATAAACCACTGGATATCAGGTACTTGACTAATGTACCCATTTAGGCTGAATTCACAATTCTGATAACCAAGACAAGAAGAGTAAGTCTAGGTTCATACCTGCGCCTGAACTCTGTTGGGGGATTCCGTTCCCCATTCCGCTTGAAAAATGCAGAGAGGAAAGCTTTTCTCTCTGCATTTTTTGCCCTTTTGGGCGGAAACTGAGCGGAAACCCAGGGGACCCCATTATAGTCTATAGAGTTTCCGCGGGTAACCGCTTTTTTAAGCGGATTAGGTTTTCCATTTGGGGGGTCCCACAAGGTGTTAACATAGCATAATACTGCATGTATAGTCATATGAAAAAGTTTGGGCACCCCTATTAATCTTAATCATTTTTAGTTCTAAATATTTGGGTGTTTGCAACAGCCATTTCAATTTGATATATCTAATAACTGATGGACACAGTAATATTTAAGGATTGAAATGAGGTTTATTGTACTAACAGAAAATGTGCAATATGCATTAAACCAAAATTTGACCGGTGCAAAAATTTGGGTACCCTTATCATTTTATTGATTTGAATACTCCTAACTACTTTTTACTGACTTACTGAAGCACAAAATTGGTTTTGTAACCTCACTGAGCTTTGAACTTCATAGCCAGGTGTATCCAATCATGAGAAAAGGTATTTAAGGTGGCCAATTGCAAGTTGTTCTCCTATTTGAATCTCCTCTGAAGAGTGGCATCATGGGCTCCTCAAAACAACTCTCAAATGATCTGAAAACAAAGATTGTTCAACACAGTTGTTCAGGGGAAGGATACAAAAAGTTGTCTCAGAGATTTAACCTGTCAGTTTCCACTGTGAGGAACATAGTAAGGAAATGGAAGACCACAGGGACAGTTCTTGTTAAGCCCAGAAGTGGCAGGCCAAGAAAAATATCAGAAAGGCAGAGAAGAAGAATGGTGAGAACAGTCAAGGACAATCCACAGACCACCTCCAAAGAGCTGCAGCATCATCTTGCTGCAGATGGTGTCACTGTGCATCGGTCAACAATACAGCACACTTTGCACAAGGAGAAGCTGCATGGGAGAGTGATGCGAAAGAAGCCGTTTCTGAAAGCACGCCACAAACAGAGTCGCCTGAGGTATGCAAAAGCACATTTGGACAAGCCAGCTTCATTTTGGAAGAAGGTCCTGTGGACTGATGAAACAAAGATTGAGTTGTTTGGTCATACAAAAAGGCGTTATGCATGGCGTCAAAAAAACACAGCATTCCAAGAAAAACACTTGCTACCCACTGTAAAATTTGGTGGAGGTTCCATCATGCTTTGGGGCTGTGTGGCCAATGCCGGCACCGGGAATCTTGTTAAAGTTGAGGGTCGCATGGATTCAACTCAGTATCAGCAGATTCTTGAGAATAATGTACAAGAATCAGTGACGAATTTGAAGTTACGCCGGGGATGGATATTTCAGCAAGACAATGATCCAAAACAGGGCTCCAAATCTACTCAGGCATTCATGCAGAGGAACAATTACAATGTTCTGGAATGGCCATCCCAGTCCCCAGATCTGAATATCATTGAACATCTGTGGGATCATTTGAAGCGGGCTGTCCATGCTCGGCGACCATCAAACTTAACTGAACTGGAATTGTTTTGTAAAGAGGAATGGTCAAAAATACCTTCATCCAGGATTCAGGAACTGATTAAAAGCTACAGGAAGCGACTAGAGGCTGTTATTTTTGCAAAAGGAGGATCTACTAAATATTAATGTCACTTTTCTGTTGAGGTGCCCATACTTTTGCACCGGTCAAATTTTGGTTTAATGCATATTGCACATTTTCTGTTAGTACAATAAACCTCATTTCAATCCTGAAATATTACTGTGTCCATCAGTTATTAGATATATCAAAATGAAATGGCTGTTGCAAACACCCAAATATTTAGAACTAAAAATGATTAAGATTAATAGGGGTGCCCAAACTTTTTCATATGACTGTAGCTCAATTCTTATCTTCAAAACAATTCTGAATTGTCTCATTTGGGAAAAAGGCTTAGTTTTCACCTCCATGGCTCACAGGTAGAAACTAAAAAACTTTTTCAGCTATCCATGGCTTCTTTTGAGCTTTCAGTTTTGCAGGCATATAAAAGTTAAAACAATACATATGATTATGTCATTCCAGTGTCGGACTGGGATGTCTAGGGCCCACCAGTGGAATTGATTCTAGGGGCCCACCATCAGGACCCCTGCAGATCAGCGGTACCGAGACAGGGCGGCTAAAGGTAATATCATGCCGGGAGCCATGCTGCTCACCCACTATACCATGTGCACCACTGCACTACCTAAACCTACTGCTACACCTTGTATGGCAAGTGAACAGCGTGGCTCCTAGAATTGTTACCATTACCTGTAAATCATCATTACATCGCAGATGTAATATTGATGGCCTATCCTAAGCACAGGCCATCAATATTAGAAAGATGGATAAATACTTTGAAGAGGTTGTCCAGGAATTGGTGCAACCCAAGTCCCAGGCGTAGGAGTAAAATAAAAAATAAATAAAAAAGCATACTCACCTGTTCCCGGCACTCCGTTGTCCGCTGCCAGTGTCCATTCAGTCTCGTGTCGGTAGCTTCCTGCTGGGAGTCCTGCATCTCATAGGACTGCTAAGTCCAATTAGGTACAGTATTTCCAGAAATAAGGCGCTACTATGAGACCGAACAGACACAGGCAGGGGACAACGCGGTGCTGAGGACAGGTGAGTATAGTTTTTTGAAATTTTTTTTTATTTTTACACTTCCCTGGCGGCCGCCACAGTGCTTGCTCCAGTTAATAGACAATCTCTTTTAAGGGGTTGTCTGGGCCAAATTTTTTTATGGCCACTTCACTGGTCCCCCCCATACAGAGGCCTCTTCACTAGTCCCCCATACTGTATGGGGAACAGTGATGGGGCCTTTATATTGTGTGGGAGCAGTGATGGGGGCTATCATTCTGTGGAGGGGGGGACATTAAACTGTGTGATGCATATTAAAGGGATTGTCCAGGGTTAATCTTTTTTATGGCCTATGCTCAGGATAGACCACAAATACCTGATCAGTAGGGGGCTGAAAAACGGCCCCACCAGCTGTACAGAACCATTTCCGCCACCCGTTCTGTACACAACACAGGGCCTAAAGCAGAAAGCTCCATCCGCTGTATAGTTGCCCGGTGCCATCACTGCAGCTCAGCTCCTGCTGACTTCAATAAGTACTGAGATGCAGTGAAGGTGCCCAGATAATACACAGTGGACATAGCTTTCTGCTTCTGGCCCCATATTCTGTACAGGACAGGTGCCAAAAGTGGCTCCGTACAGCTGATCGGTCCATGGTTGGCCCCCAACAGATCAGGTATCTATGGCCTATCCTGAGGGTAAACCATAACAAATTATGCCTGGACAACCCCTTTAATATATCCCCTAATGCGCCACACTTTAAAGAGGTTGTCCAGTATAATTTTTTTCTTTTTTATAATTAGTCTGGGGGAGGTAAACCCCTCCCCAAAAAAAACAAAAACATATTAAACACTATCCCCGGTCCTCCGGTGTCAGCAGGTCCCAGCACAGTCCGGGCCTGCAGCTCCGCTGTCTTCTTTTGCCGGCTGTCCTCACTGGCTGTGACGTCCCAAGTCCCTTCCTTTAGGCCACTGATTGGCCTCAGGGGTCACGTGACATCACAGGTAGTCACCTGCAGGAGGTACTTGCACTGAAAGAAAACAGAGCTGCAGGCTAAACCACGCTGGGAGACATTGGGGACAGGAGAGAAAGTTTTTTTTGTTTTTTTTTCACCTGTGTAATTAAAAAAAAAAAATGTTATCCTGCACAACCCCTTTAATGTCCCCCAGGCTATTGCCCTCCATTAGTTATCATTTTGCCATTGCAAATGCATTGGCAGAGGCGTAACTAAGGTCTTGTGGGCCCGGTGCAAACTTTTGTCCGGGTCCCCCCTACCCCCTCCCTAGAGAGAATTCTTGATAGTGACGGTTACGGGTGCTGCAGCGATGTCTCAGATACTTGAAAGAGATACAGCATTAGTACCCACAACTGCAGTTATCAAGAATATGGTGAGTGAGAAGAGCAGCGCCAACATGTAAACAATACTGGGACAGTATAATATGCTCCGCAGTGCCCCCCACACAGCATTATATGCTCCGCAGTGGCCCCCACACAGCATTATATGCTCTGCAGTGGCCCCCACACAGCATTATATGCTCCTCAGTGGCCCCCACACAGCATTATATGCTCCGCAGTGGCCCCCACACAGCATTATATACTCCACAGTGGTCCCCACACAGCATTATATGCCCACAGTGGCCCCCACACCGCACTATATGCTCCACAGTGGCCCCCCCACAGTATTATATGCTCACAGTGGCCTCCACACAGTATTATATGCTCACAGTGGCCCCCATACACTATTATATGCCCACAGTGGCCCCCACACAGTATTATATGCTCACAGTGGCCCCCACACAGCATTATATGCCCACAGTGGCCCCCACACAGTATTATATGCCCACAGTGGCCCCACACAGTATTATATGCTCACAGTGGCCTCCACACAGTATTATATGCTCACAGTGGCCTCCACACAGTATTATATGCTCACAGTGGCCTCCACACAGTATTATATGCTCACAGTGGCCCCCACACAGTATTATATGCCCACAGTGGCCCCCACACAGTATTATACGCTCACAGTGGCCTCCACACAGTATTATATGCTCACGGTGGCCCCCACATAGTATTATATGCTTACAGTGGCCCCCACACACTATTATATGCCCACAGTGGCCCCCCAGAGCCAGTGCTATTATTATACTCTGGGGTCTCCTCAGACCCCAGAGTATAATAAGTAGAGGACCAGGAGAAGTGATTAAAAATAACAAACACTTATACTCACCTTGTCTTACCTCTCTGGGGCATCCTTGCTCTCTCCTGCTGTCTTTCCCATCTTCCTTGGTCCCCACGTCCCATGCCCCAGACGTCACCGCTAGGGCCTTTGATTGGACCTCTGTGGTCACATCGGACGTGATGATGTCATTACGCCGGCGCGCCCATGTCACCGCTGGGACCTAACCACAGGCCTCTGCAGTGAGGCCTGAAAAGTGCCGGAGACGATGCTGAGCCCAGGACAGGTGAGTATTTTTTTCATTTTTTGTCACTTTCTCTGGGCTGGCATACCCTTTCCATTTACAATAGGTATAGCGGTTGGGAAACCAGGCTTTCCCTGACCACTATCATGGTAGTCCGGGGCCCCGGCCACTTCAAGCTGGCCGCGGGCCCCATACCCCTCCGGTCGCACCCCCTTGACCACATTCCTTATGCCACTGTCCATTGGTCAGGGGCCCGATCGGGATGGTCAGAGGCCGTCCCGATCAGACCCCTGACCTTTGCGTTGGCAAAATGAGGTCTAAATATAGTCGGGGCTTGGGGACCATCGGGGGATTCACCGGATCCCTGGTGGGCCAGTCCAACCCTGTGTCATTCTATATGTTACCGCTAAAGCTCGAAAGCCGTGAATGTACACATTACCTAGGTAATCTGCAGATTCACGGCTTGCGTTCCGTTAAAGTTCATAAATTTGTTTCACTCATGTCCTGTCCCTACTCCTTCCCCCTATCCCTCCACTGTTAGTTTAGTCTCGGCAGCGTCTTGTCGTCGCCGGTTCGTTTTTATGTCTCATAATTACCGTCGGCAGCCACTGCATAGCATATCTATGTCTGTTTTCACATTCATTTCTGCCTCTTAGCGTGTGCATGTCATTGCATGAACTTGATGCTTTACATATCGCAACAGAAATATATAACATTATGTTCATTTACGTGTACAGCAACGTTGCTGTTGTTCCAGTAAAGATGTTATCTGCACTTTAACAAGTGCCTAGTAGGTAATGTGCAGATTAGCTAGGTAATGTGCAGATTACCTAGGTAATGTCAGAAATCACACCAGTTTTCCGCACTTTAACGGATCACCCCAGTTAATCTGCACATTATCTAGCTAATCTGCAGACTAACTGATTTCTGCACTTTAACGGTAACATATACACCCCTTCCCCATTCATCCCTCACCCCTTCTTAGGCTAAGGCTGAAGGGAAAAACAGTTTAGAAAGAAAGGTATATAACTGTGACACAAAAAATAGCTATTTTCACCTAGACAATGTAGACTATTCTAGAGTTTTCCATAGTGGCAGACACAAGGCCTAGATATCCCAAATCAATGTATAAATCTATCTCTGTCAGCACTGTTTGCGGCACTGCCTCAGGGGGGATGTATATACAATTTTTAGCAAACGGCAGCAATTACATTCATCTAGAGGACATCTGTAAACAATGAGGCTAAAGAAAGAATCAGATCACTAAATCTGTACAGCTTAAATAAGAAGCCTCAGAAGATGACTTGGATTCCTTAAACCTGAACTGTAGACATATGCATATTTCTGGCCGTCAGATTCTACACATTTTGAGTTCATTACAAAAATAAATGAAACAAGAAGGCAGTGTTAATTCTGTTTAGCAAACAATGTCACTCTGAATCGAGCGTCTGAAAAGCTGGCAGCTGCTGGTGTGCAAATTGTTTTCTGATTGATTTGTCATTTTCTGCGTGTTTTATTGACTACCATGGACAGAACATATTGGATCAAGTGTATTTAGGAAAGTTACATTGAATTTGCAGGATGAAAGACAAATAAAGACTGATGTAAATGAAGAGTTGTCTGACTCAAAATTTGATTTGCCATAGATAGATGTTTTTGCCATATATTTTCTGTATGTATTAAGTATTTTAGTATGTACTGTATACTGATCTGCCATCTAGTTACAGCATTGGCACGGCACTCAGATGAGTCATGATATTAATCATAATGGCCAACTCTAACTACCCACATCCTGTTCCCGGCCTAGCCCTTGCTACAATTACCATTTTGTAGTTACCATGTCCTAAACATTTGGAGACTCTTCTGTAAACCGTGCGGAAAAGTTCAAATCTCCATGAGGGGATAAGGGTGAATATCAAGAATTCTATATACTACTGTACATTCATTATAACTCATGTCAGTCTTCTGCATCAGATACAATGGAAATCTATGCCAGTTCCTAACTGTCATGGATCTCCATTCTGGCATCGGGAATATGCCTGATGGTGGTATCAGGCACCAAATCTTTAGCAGTAGTTCCCTTAAGACCTGTACAACGTCTCTGGATTGGGCTTGTATTTTCCGGCACATCCCAGAGATGCCCACTAAGGGTACAATTTTAGAAATTAAAGACCTCTGTCATGTTCTTCAAATCACTCCTGAACAATTTTTACAGTGTGACAGGGGGCATTATCATTCTGAGAAAGGCCGCTGACATAAGGGAGCACCACTGCAAACACAGAAAATTGCACTCTTCTGGCACCAATAACATTGCTGCTGTTCTTAATGTATATAAAAATACATCAAAATTAGGTTCTTGCAAATTCTGATCAAATTGTGTAAGCCAGTAACCAGACAATCTCTTTAGATGGGACCCTACACTACAAAGACTCAGCAAGGCCCGAAGATAGGCGAGTCCTTGTAGTGTAGTGTCCCATATAAAGAGGTGCCTTGTCGCTGGCAGATGGGTTTACACAATTTCATTAAAGTATTTACCAAGAACCTAAATTCTGTGTATTTCTGTGTATTTATATATAAAGTAGCTATAGCAGTATAGCAGTATAATGTTCTTAGTGCTAGCAGAGTGTTGTTGCAATTTTTGTGTTTGCCTTTTATTGCAACCTTGGACATCTGCACCTGCACATATAGTTTATATATTTGGCAGTGCTGACTATTTTAGTGTGTTTGCTGTATTAGAGAATACCATTGTCATAAACAGACCAGAATGTAACTGGCCATCCACATGATGTCAAAGAAAATGTGATTCATCAGATCAGGCTTCTCTCTTCCATTGGTCTATGGTCTAGTAGTGAGCACAACCTGCCTAGTGTAGGTGTTTTCAGTAATAGATAGGCGTCAAAATGGACACTCTGACCAACCTGTGGCTGTTTATCCCCATATGCAAGAAGATGCAATGCACTCTGCCTATACAGTGGCATGCGCTGGAGTCCTGAATTATTTCCCAACTTATACTTACAGTTTTCTCCAGTGCAATAGAGATCAATTTGCTGACTCTATAGGCCTTGAAAAGGGGTTGTAATTGGACCACAATGCCATATCTGCAATTTTATTTAATTTCTCGCTGGATATAACAAAACAATAGACAGCCATGAGTCATTAAAAGTGTTTGATATTTTGTCATTGAAATTTAACATAAAGCAGTAAATATTAAACCTTTATAGGACGACTTTGTAATTGGTACATTATTTACAAAAATTTGGTGTAATATAATACTGCAATTGGTGCATTATTTACAGAAACATTTCTAATTCACAGAACTGTTGTTTTATTTAAGAGTTTAGAATTGAAGTCCGCAACCTTTCACCTGAACTGCAGTACCAAACACAGACCATTGCCAAGAATGGCACTTTTTCCAATATACAACTAAAAGTGCCCGGTTATTTTTCTGTTGAATAGTGTAACATAGTATATTTTAAAGGGTGTTTAAAACAAAGTGACCTGCTAATATATTCAGTGAATCCTGATGTATAAAATGTTCATCCTATGAAACAGTGTTTCACACCCTCCTCCTGGTCTCATGTATATCCTAATCACCTGTCAGCATGAGAGCTATAAATGCTGTACCCTGAAATAATCAAATTCAATGTCAAGAGATGACTCACCGTCACGATGTTTCTATCTGTAATACACTGACAATGAGGAGGATAGCGGTCCTATATTCTGAACCATAACTAGTAAAAACATATTTATTCTGTATGCTTTTTCCCCAAAATAATGGGTGAATGCACCAGGGCTGTGATCATTTCTCTCAGATCAAAATAAAGCACTACTATCCTTAGCATATATTGTGGTTTATGGTTTATGTTTTTACTATCACACAACATAACCTACTTTCTTTGGATGTTCTAAAATCACCACATATAGTACCTAATCTACCTTTCAGATCACTTCCAAACTAGAAAAATGTGAAACTAATATTCCACAATTTCTTTGCAGTTGCAAAATTGTTTCTTGTAGTTCATACTGAAACACCCACACAATGAAGCATCAAAGACATGAGTTAAAAATAGCAGTGGAAGCATTTGTGAAAAGGACAGAAGATTTTTCAGTACCTGCAAATATACAGCAAGCACATTACTGTAGCCTTTGTGTTTGCAGAGCCATATTTTGTATTTATTTACAGTATAAAAGATATCATTCCATCCTGAATCATAGATTAGAAAATTATGCTTTAAATTAGAAAAATATGAGTCATATGCTACATAAGAAATTGATTATTATTCTGAACATCTTTACATCATTATGCTTGGGCTAAAACTGACTAATGCCTTTTAAAAATACCTGCTTATAAATATATTTTAGGGGAATATGCACATGTAGTAGTTATTTCAGATATAATTTACAATCGGTTATATTTTACAGTGTTTATACACATTAGAGGAATTTCGAGTGAACTGATCAATTTTGTTTGGATTGCCCAACCATCTAATGGTCATTGCATGGTCATGTTTTGACTCTCCGCAACAACAGATGTTGGGCAAAAGAGGGGTCAAAGGATGCATAGCTGACAGATACTGGCTAAAAGCTTGCTTACCTATCTGCAATGTATGTCCAGTTTTACTTACTGCTGCTGTTTTGAATATTCTTCAGTAACCTTCTGTGTCTTGTTTCCATAGTAGTATAATGTTGTGCCGTGTTAGCCATTGAAAGTAGTGGAAGAGTGAAGAAATCAGGCAATACCTTTTAGAGGCTAACTGAGTATATTTATAAGTAAGCTTTCAGAAGTGCTAGCTTCCTTCATCAGACATGGTGTTATACAAGAACTGAAAATTCACAGATTTTTATACACATGGTCTTCAAAGGATTTTAAAGTCCTTAAAAAAAACCAAAACAAAATGCAATCTAAGTAGAGAAGGGATTTTAATGGCACAGTTTAAGACGCAGGAGGAGAGGAAACAATGGGAGTACAAGTTTATGCAAAAATTTAAAACTCTGCAATTTGGACTTAATATTCATGCCAGCTTCATGTCACACTATGTATGAACTGTGAGGGTCACAAATAACCTCCTGATAGCAAACAGATAACAGCAAGAATTACTGATCCCTCCGTCACGCTCCACAAGTTTCCAGATTGTTTTTTGACCTGTTGTAAATAACTTCTCTACTTAGATTGCATTTTGTTTTGGGTTTTTTTAAGGACTCTAAAATCCTTTGAAGACCATGTGTATAAAAATCTGTGAATTTTCAGTTCTTGTATAACACCATGTCTGTTGAAGGAAGCTAGCACTTCTGAAAGCTTACTTATAAATATACTCAGTTAGCCTGAAAGGTATCGCCTGATTTCTTCACTCTTCCACTTGTTTCCATAGAGCAGACAATTTCTCCTGCAAGCTTTGTATGGCTCAGTTCACATGCCCAGATTTTGATGCTTTTTTTTTCAATCACACAGGAGTGGATAAAAAAAGAGAGGAAAAGTAAAAAGTCTTTATTTTGTAATGTTCTTTTCTTTTAACCCTACCATGTTTTTTTGTAAAAATTGTGTGAATCTAACACAATTCTTCTGAAAATCTCCTCCAATCTATGTATGTCTTCACTATCATGACAACATATGTACAGTATATACAATATTTCAACAAGTATTATAACATAGTTTTCCCTCAATATTTAGTCATTGTGGAACAACCATTTTAAATAAAAAATATTTGAGATCATAACTCTAGTAAATTTAGAAATCTAGTAATTTTCTTGATAGTAGGTGTAAATATAACTTGAATATTATAGAACTGTTTGAAACTAACATTAATGGTTATTAGCACGTTTTTTGTTACTTAACAAAGTTTCCAAGACTGTGCCCACAAAGAAATGTTAACTTCACACTGCCCTCAAATCCCTAAACTCAGAGGCACAGCTAGGCGTTTGGCACAGGGGGGCAATCATATCCAAGTGGGTATACCAATATTATCACTATACAGTGACCGTATAGTGATAGATACTGGCTGTACACAGGGCTCTGCATACAATTTAAGTAAATACAGTACAGGGAAATGTTGTGACTTACAGATGACGTCTCTGACTTTAATCTTTCACATTTCCCGTCTCTTCCATCTGGACTGCCATGACCACTTCTTCCAGCCGCAACTTGTCTCTGTAAAGTTTGCAGCACAAACATCTTTGGCTCCTCACATTTCCAGACACATGACCCACATTTTCCTTGCCTATACAAAGTCCCCATCTTGCTGCTACCCCCAATTATAAAATACATGGTATAAAAATCCTCTGTAAACGAATGATACCCCTATATGTATCTTAAATTAACAATGCTCTTTTGTGCCCCTTAATTAATTCCTCCTGTGTGCCCCCTTAAAGGAATTATTCGGAATCAGAAATATTAATGCAGGCAGCGGGCTAGGGTCGTAAATAAAAATGCACTGACACTTACCTGCATCCTCCCCTCTGTCCTTGCCCTGAGCCAGCCATCACCTTCACTGCACTATATGTATACGGAGCGGCTACAGCACTGATTGCGCTTATTGTTTGTGAAACAAATTGTACTTTGTAATGTCAACATTCAATATACTGTGCAATGTACTGGGAAACTTTTGTTTATTTACTTTTATATCTGATCTAGGTAAAAAAAATTTTTTTTTCTTCTTTTACTTTTATGATCAAACCCCCTAGGGACCTTGAAACCTAGGGGGTCTGATCGCTCATACTATTCACTGCAATACTACTGTATTGCAGTGAATAGCAAAATGCCTCTGACAGCGTGTAATAGATCTAATGCAATGACAAACCTGGGAGCCTTCAATAGGCTCCCGGCTGTCATGGCGTCTGCGCAGTGTAGACGCCATGGTCCCATTTGACTGCGACGTCTAAAGAGTTAACAGCCACGATCAGTGCAGGCACCGATCGCTGCTGTTAGCCGCGGGTCCTGGCTGTATTACACAGCTGGCATCTGCCCTGTATGGAGAGAGCTCAGCTCCTGAGCTCTCTTCATACATCTCCATGAGACGCAGGACATACTATTACGCCCTGTGTTGCTAAGGGGTTAAAGTATTATAGCCCAACATCCTTTTACACCCTTACATAAACACTGCCTCCCAATAGCCCCCTTAATAATTATTAAAATAATAATGCCCCTGCTTGCCCTAATGACCCCTTATGGTTATTGGCCCTTAATACTTTTAAGGCCTCCCCCCTGAATATATAGTGGGGGGGTGTAAAACAGACAGTATACAGTGTGGGGCCATTAAAAGGACAATGCACTGTCTGGAGGCAACAAAAGGGACAGTTTCCTGAGTGGGGGCCATAAAAGGGGTGAGTATACTGTGTGTATTTTGTCCAGTAATGTAAAATGACATGGGGATGGAAACCTGAAGGACTCATTGTAAACTAGGGGATCTGACAAGGGCCATCCGTGTCACTCAGTAATTATGCAAATGTGCATTTGCGAATGGGGGGAATGTTGGTTCGACCACAAAAAATTGCCTATATGGGGCCCTGAAATTCCTGACTGGGAGGGTAATTGCTACATGGACCTCATAGCTACAACCCTGCCTGCTAGCCTCAGGTCAGTTAGAGCAGCCTTTTTGGATCTGCAACACGCAGCCAGAGAATTGCAAACATTTTGTGAATTAAGAGAAGGATTCAGAGGAAAACTGACTAACCAGATACTGACTGACCAGGGAGTACCATCATCAAACCTCAGCCTCAACCAAAGTGGAACTTTATATAAATAAAGTTTGCTTGTTTAACTTGTTCTTCTACAAGTAAAAAAATGTGAATTGTTTCTTCCACACCACCGTCTCCTGAGTCTTAGTCCTGCACTCACAATATTGGACTGGCTCACCTGAATTTTGAATACTGGAGCATCCTCTGGTAGGCCCAGGTAGGGCCCAGCATCATGTGATTTATGTACATACTGCAGGGCCCTTTCGAAAAGAAGTCTGCCCAAGGGAGGTGGGTAAAAATACTAAACACTAATACTCACCTCTCCTGGGCGTCTGGTGGTTCCGTGCGTCCTCTTCTGGCCTGTGGCTGTGACATCCTGTGTCCTGGGGACACTCCTGAGGCAGAATAACAGGCCTCATGAAGTCAGCTTTCCCCACGTGACCACTGAGGTCCATTCACAGGCCTCAGTGATGACCCCGGCTTGAAGAGGATGCCAGAGACAACTGAACACCTTGAGGATGCCCAGTTTTGGCTTCAGTTGTAATGACTAAGGCTGGATTCACACCAGCACTCACTCCATCCCCGAATCCACTTGAAAAAGTCACCAAGCAGACCCGAAGAACAGAAACTCAAGCACAGATGTGAACCTAGAGTAAGGGACAAAAAAACTGATACTGATGCAACTGATATATGTGAACGTACCCTAAGGCTGGGTTCACACCTGCGCACGGTCTCCGCTTGGGGATTCCGTTCCCCATTCCGCTTTAAAAATGAGGAGAGAGAAGCCCTGCACGCAGGACTTTTCCCTCCGCATTTTTCTGCCCTTTTCAGGTAGAAACTGGGCAGAAACCCATTGGACCCCATTATAGCCTATGGGGTCCGTGGGTTTCCGAGGGTAACCGCTATTTTATGTGGATTAGGTTTCCATTCTGGGGTCCCCAAGCGGACCCCCCAAACGGAAACCCGAACGTAGGTGTGAACCTAGCCTACAGTATGTTCAGCGTATTATAATAAGATAATTAGGTAGTAACTAAACATTGGTATTACTGGCAATTACAGTAGGAGCAATAGGGGAAGGAGATCAGGAGGGTCCCTATTGGGGGTGTTTAAATATGAGGAAAATTGTTTTGCAGGGGGAACGGGGAGGGATGCCATACTTTACTGTGATCACCATGAATCTAGAATCGTGGTGATCTCAATTCCAATAACCAAGCAAATCAGCTTGGTTATTGTTAATCAAGTGTCTGCAAAGAAGAAGCAGGCATTCTGCAGGTGGTAGGTGAAGTAACCCCAAAACTGCTATCCCAAAAGAAATCACTGAACTTCTATTCACACCCTAATAGAAATTGGTACATTCAATTAGGACATGAATAAGCATTGCAGTGACGGGAAGTGGTTAATAAAGTAATATCAATTATCAACACCACTTGCTTGTAGCAGCATCTACTGTATATCTACATTTTCAGAAAACTTGGGAAGTCTGCATAAATACTTTTCTAAATAAGAACAAGCTATTGTGAAATATCTCTATTATGCCTTCAAGTTTTGACTTTGATTATTTTTTTAGTTTTTTACTTTTATTTTTGTATATTATTTTAAGTTTATTGCCATGGGAAGGAAGAATATTATTTCTCATAGTATTGATATAACAAATACACAACTGTTTTTCTTTGAGGTGATATTGATAAATGATTGTAGTAATCACCTTTATGTGCTTGTTTTATATACAGTGCTGGCCAAAAGTATTGGCACCCCTGCAATTCTGTCAGATAATACTCAATTTCTTCCAGAAAATGATTGCAATCACAAATGCTTTGGTAATAATATCTTCATTTAATTTGTCTTCAATGGAAAACCACAAAAAGAATTGTCAAAAAGCCAAATTGGATATAATTCCACACCAAACATAAAAAAGGGGGTGGACAAAAGTATTGGCACTCTTTGAAAAATCATGTGATGCTTCTTTAATTTGTGTAATTAACAGCACCTGTTACTTACCTGTGGCACATAACAGGTGGTGGCAATAACTAAATCACACTTTCAGCCAGTTGAAATGGATTAAAGTTGACTCAACCTCTGTCCTGTGTCCTTGTGTGTACCACATTGAGCATGGAGAAAAGAAAGAAGACCAAAGAACTGTCTGAGGACTTGAGAAGCAAAATTGTGAGGAAGCATGAGCAATCTCAAGGCTACAAGTCCATCTCCAAAGACCTGAATGTTCCTGTGTCTACCGTGCGCAGTGTCATCAAGAAGTTTAAAGCCCATGGCACTGTGGCTAACCTCCCTAGATGTGGACGGAAAAGAAAAATTAACGAGAGATTTCAACAAAAGATTGTGCGGATGGTGGCTAAAGAACCTCGACTAACATCCAAACAAGTTCTAGCTGCCCTGCAGTCCGAGGGTACAACAGTGTCAACCCGTACTATCCGTCGGCGTCTGAATGAAAAGGGACTCTATGGTAGGATACCCAGGAAGACCCCTCTTCTGACCCAGAGACATAAAAAAGCCAGGCTGGAGTTTGCCAAAACTTACCTGAGAAAGCCAAAAACTTTTTGGAAGGGCCCAGTGTGAGAAAGCTGGGTCTCCCTCAGAGGTCATGGGTCTTCCAGCAGGACAATGACCCAAAACACACTTCAAAAAGCACTAGAAAATGGTTTGAGAGAAAGCACTGGAGACTTCTAAAGTGGCCAGCAATGAGTCCAGACCTGAATCCCATAGAACACCTGTGGAGAGATCTCAAAATGGCAGTTTGGAGAAGGCACCCTTCAAATCTCAGGGACCTGGAGAAATTTGCCAAAGAAGAATGGTCTAAAATTCCAGCAGAGCATTGTAAGAAACTCATTGATGGTTACCGGAAGCGGTTGTTCGCAGTTATTTTGTCTAAAGGTTGTGCTACCAAGTATTAGGCTGAGGGTGCCAATACTTTTGTCCGGCCCTTTTTGGAGTTTTGTGTAAAATGATCAATGATTTGACTTTTTTTTTCATTCTGTTTTGTGTTTTTTCATTGCAAGCAAAATAAATGAAGATATTATTACCAAAGCATTTGTGATTGCAATCATTTTCTGGAAGAAATTGAGTATTATCTGACAGAATTGCAGGGGTGCCAATACTTTTGGCCAGCACTGTATATGTGACTTTCAATTGTAATGTCTCAATTTACAAAACTAATAAAACATTTCGGATCAAAAAAATAATTTTTTTTAAGTATATAAACAAACAGGCAAACATACACAATTGTAGGAATTGTTTCATATTACTGAGGATATTACTAGTACAACGATGCCCTCTGGAGGCTAACACGTGGTATTCCAGATTCATTCTTTTCTTTTACTGCTTCTGTTCTATATAGTATCATTATCTATCTAGCTATCTATCTACTATATTCATCTACAATATCTATCTATATTTAGATATAGGGTTACTGGTAATATGGATATGTCCATTTGCCAGCAGGGTACAGGAAAAATATGTTGTCCAAGTCGGGGCTTTGTGCAAGATACTCAAGTCGCTCCACACAAACTCACCCAACCATGCCTTTATGAATCTCTCTATTTTCCCAGACTTATGATCAAACTGGAGCATAAAAGATCCTCTCCAAACTGCTGCTACAAAATTGGAAGCATGCAGTTGTCTACAATGTCTTTGTATGCTGTTGTTTTAACATTATTCTTCAATGGAAATAAGGGGACTTACCTGGAAAAAAGTCACACTAGCATTCGGCTTTCTGCTCTTCAAGTCTGCTTGCGGACACGAACAACAGAAATCTAATGCACTTAAAAAGCGGTTACCTGCAGAAACCCACAAACCCCATAGACTATAATGGGGTCCACCGGGTTTTCACCCAAGAAATGCAGATAAATGCGGAGAGAAAAATCCTGCTTGCAGGACTTTTCTCTCCAGATTTTTCAAGTGGATTCGGGGACGGAATCCCCGAACAGAGTTCAAACGCTGGTCCAGTCTTAGTGTTATTCCTCATCTACCAAATTTTACAGTAGACCCCATACATTCTGATGGGTAGTGTTCTCCTTGAGTCTCCTAAACCAATATTTCATAATTGGACTGCGTGAAAATATGTTTCACCTTCCAGTGATGGCATGAGTTATACCATTCCAACTGATGCTTGGCATTGTGCTTGGCATTGTCACTTGGCATTGTGGTCTTAGGGTTGCAGTATGGCATTGTGGTCTTAGGGTTGTGTGAGCAGCTACTAGAATATGGAATCCCATGTCATGAAGCTCCTGTGTGTAGTTCTTGTGCTGATATAATTCCAGAAGAAGTCAAAAAGCCTGTAGTGAATAATGCTAATAATGTGAATAATGCGAGCTGTTGTTACTTCTAGACACTTTCACTTCACAATAATAGTTACTTACAGTTCACTGGAAAAATCTAGCATTTCAGAAATTTCACAAACTGAAAGCCCTGTGATGTTTTTATTAAGTCAAGGTATTCTTGTGATTCTTTAAAAGGAGTGTCCAGGTTATTTTTTTATCCTTAGGGTAGGCCATAAATATCTGATCAGTGGGGGGACCGATAGCTGCCACCTGCACAAATCAGTTGTATGGGACAATGCCAGCAGTTGGCTTCAGTCCCTGTATAGTGATCAGGCTCCATCACTGCAGTTCAGCTCCCATTGAAGCCAATGCTGTGTATAGTATGGGCATCAGAAGTGGTCCCGGGAGGGGCCAGCTGTTGGCCCCCTCATTGATCAAAGGTCCCTTCACTGATCAAATATTTATGGCTGGGTGATACTGGCTAATGCTTTTTTTTTAATCTTACCCGTTTGTAGGGATGCTGAAAGTACAGGGTCAGACTGGCCCTCCGGGGGACCGGTGAATCCCCTGGTGGGCCCCGTGCCTTTAGGGGGCGCTATCAGAACTCCACTGCCACTTTTTATTGATAGGCAGTGGAGGTGTGGTAAGACCCACATTCACTTACCTCTCCCTGCTCCAGGCCAGGACATCACGTCGCGATGACGTATTGTGCGACACACAGAGCCCAGGCTGCTGCGGGAAGAGGACAGGCTGTGGGCAGGAGCGGGGTGAGCTAAGTGATGCTGCCAGGTTCTCCCCGGTTTTGCGATACGGTTTTAATAGCCAGATCGCAAAACCAGGGAGAAGTAGTGCTGCTGACCCGGTTCTGATACCAGTAGAGCAGAAAGCCACTGGCTTCCTGCTTTACCACTCACAGACTTGTAGGCCACGGCCTCATTGAGCCTGTGGCTTACAGGCTAAGCTCCCATACTTACCTAACTGTTCTCCGGCGCCTCCTGCTTCTTCCAGCTCCGGGCGCACATGACGTTATATCAATGCGCCCTGAACAAGAAGGAGTGGGACCAGGGAGCAGACAGGTAAGTAATCACCCAAAACTGCTATAGGGGGGGACCAGTGAAGAGGATACTGTATGGGCCATACAGTGGCCCCTTCACTATCCCCCCCATATATAGTGACCCCTGCACTATTCCCCCCCTGTAGTGGCCCCTGCACTGTCCCCCCCATATAGTGGCCCCTGCACTATTCTCCCCCTCTATAGTGGCCCCTGCACTATTCTCCCCCCTATAGTGGCCCCTGCACTATTCTCCCCCCTATAGTGGCCCCTGCACTATTCTCCCCCCCTATAGTGGCCCCTGCACTATTCTCCCCCCTATACAGTGTCCCCTTCACTATTCCCCCCCCATACAGTGTCCCTTTCACTGGTCCCCTATACTGTGTGGGGACCATTGATGGGGCCATTATATTGGGGGGCAGTGATGGGGGGCTAATATCCTGGGGGGCCATTAAAACGGGTTATCCAGGATAACTTTTTTTTTTTTTTTTAATAAGGCGGCGGCAGTTGTTAAAAAAAAACCCCAAAACTTATTCTTATGTGCCCATTGTCTCCCAGCGCAGTTCGGTCCTGCAGCTCTGTTGTTTTCTTCCCACTGAACTTGACTACCTGTGTCAGTGAGGACTTCCGGCAAAAGAAAACAGCGGAGCTGTAGGACCGGACCCTGCTGGGAAGACACCGGAGTACAGGGGACAGGTGAGTAGGTTTTTTTTTTGTAGGGGGGGTGTTTTTTCACCTCCCCCAGACTAATAATTAAATAAATAAATAAATAATTATGCTGGACAACCTCTTTAAAGTATTAGGCATTAGGGGGGTACTGTATATTAAAGGGGTTGTCCAAGCAGAATTTTTTTTTGATTTATCCTCAGGATAGGCCATAAATACCTGATCTGTAGGGGGCCGACCCTGGACCGATCAGCTGTACGGAGCCACTTCTGGCACCCATCCTGTACACATTACCGGAAGCAGATAGCTCTGCCCACTGTATAGGGGCTCGGCACCTTCACTGCATCTCAGCACATATTGAAGTCAGTAGGAGCTGAGCTGCAGTGAAGGCGAAGGCACCAGGCTGCTATACAGCGGATGGAGCTTTCTGTGTACAGAACGGGCGCCGAAAGTGGCTCCGTACAGCTGATGGGGCAGTGTGTCAGCCCCCTAGCGATCAGGTTTTTAAGGCCTATCCTGAGGATAGGCCATAAAAAAAGTTAATCCTGGACAACCCCATTAATATGCCCCACACAGTTTAATGCCCCCCTACAGGATGTTAGCCTCCATCACTGCCCCCACACAATATCATGGCCCCATCACTGTTCCCCATACAATATGGGGGACCAGTGCAGAGGCCACTATATTGGGGGCCATTAAAAAAATTTGGCCCAGACAACCCCTTTAAAGAGGTTGTGCATAAATTGGAGCGACCACTGTGGAGTCCAGGGAGGTGTAAAAATTTTTAAAAAGCACCCCATTGTCCCCTGCCTGTGTCTGTTTGGTCTCATGGCAGCACCTCATTTCTAGAAATCCTGTACCTAATTGGTTTTAGCGGTCACATGAGGTGCAGGACTCCCAGGAAGAAGGCGCCGGCATGAGACTGAATGGATACTGGCAGCAGACAACGGAGTATGCTTTTTTTATTTATATATATATGTATATATATATATATATATATATATATATATTTTTTTTTTTTTTTTATTTATTTTACACCTCCTGCTCGCCACATGGGTTGCTCCAATTCCTGGACAACCTCTTTAAAGGATTTATCCATCTTTCTAATATTGATTGTCCTTAGGATAGGCCATCTATATTACATCTGCGGGGGTACAACAGCCAGGACCTCTGAAGATCAGCTATTCCAGGACAATGCGGCTACAGGTAACGGTAACAGTTCTAGGAGCCACGCTGTTCACTTGCCATACAGAGCGTAGCTTAGTTTAGTTGTAGTTTAGGTAGTGCAGTGGTGCATGTCGTATGGCGGGTGAGCAGTATGGCTCCCGACATGTTATTTCCTTTAGCCGCCCTGTCTCGGTACAGCTGATCTGCAGGAGTCCTGGCGGTGGGCCACTAGAAACAATTCCACTGGTGGGCCCTAGAGATCCCAGTCTGACATTGTGAAGGTATATCTAATACTGATGTACTATGCTACAGGGATGACCCTACCGTACATAAGCCAACAGTCCAGGGTCTATTGACTCTAACAGCTGCTCATGTACTGAGTTAAAGAATGGCTATGATGACATACAAAAATACAGTGCGCAATGAGCATGAACGAGCCAAGAGGCAAAAAGTATAAAATTATTTAGCTCCTCAAGGCAAATTTAATTTGATGAAATTCAACATTTATTGAATGTGCTACTTTTTTTTTTTTTTTTTTCCAAGATGGCGCCGCTGGAGTGGCAGCCTGTTAGAGCAGCTCTGAGACTCTCTCTCTTATTTTTCTTTCTTTGTCTTATTTTTTATCTCTCTACTTAAAGGACTTTGCACTATGAAGAAACACACAAAGACTTGGAATTGGACCTTTGTGATACTTTTTTGTTTTTATCTGTCTTTTTGTTCTGCTTGAAATGGGAACTTTTGTGTCTGCAGACATTTCTTTTGTCTACCCCAGAGAGAAACTTTTGCAGCTTAGAGACACAGCAGGGCTGCATACCATTTGCCCACCCATCCCCCAAGAGCTCTAGAGAAAGAAAAAGCGGGGGAGGGGCTGCAGAGCAGGAACTCTTCAGAGGAGTAAAAAGAGGCGTTATAGACCAGCTCTTCCCTCCATCATTATGGGCAATGTGAGATCTCTTGCAAACAAGATGGATGAACTAACAACGCTCACCAAGCATCATCAGGAGTTTCGGGTGTGCAGCATGATGCTACTTACAGAGACTTGGCTCACTGAAGTTACTCCTGACCCTCTCGTCTCCTTGGATGGTTTTAAACTCCTTCGGGCAGACAGGGCAAGGGAGAGCGGTAAGAGGAAAGGAGGGGGGCTGGCAATGTTTGTGAATAATAGATGGTGCAATCCTAGGCACATTGTGATTAAGGAGCAAACTTGCTGTAAGGACATTGAACTATTAGCTGTGAGCATGAGACCTTTCTATCTACCAAGGGAACTATCACATGTCATCGTGATAACTGCATATGTCCCCCCCTCTGCAAAAGCTAACGCTGCCTGCAAGGTCCTACAAGCCACGCTGAGCCATTTACAGTCACAATACCCCCAGGCCCTCCTTCTTGTGTCTGGCGATTTCAACCATGCCTCTCCATCATCCACACTGCCCAGTTTCACACAGTATGTAACCTGCCACACAAGAGACAACAAAACACTGGACTTGTTCTTTGCCAACGCGAGGGAGGCATATAACTCATCAGCCCTACCACCCCTGGGAAGATTGGATCACAACCTAGTACATTTCCGACCTGTGTACAAGCCACTTGTACGTAGAGAACCAGCTGTCACCCGCACAGTGAGGATATGGTCCGAGGAGAGTGATGAGGCTCTGAGGGATTGTTTTGAAACAACCGCATGGGAAGTTTTGCAGGATTCTTATGGAGAAGATATAGAAGGACTCACACACTGCATAACGGACTACATTAATTTTTGTGTGGACAACACAGTACCCACAAAAGTGGTGAGGTGCTTCTCCAACAACAAACCATGGATTAACTCTGATATAAAAACACTACTTAAGGAGAAAAAGATGGCATTCAGGACAAGAGATAAGGAGGGGTTGAGGGAAGTACAAAAGGAGCTGAGGCATCAAATCAGGCAAGGAATAGCCAGTTATAAGGAAAAAATGGAAAAGCAAATGGAAAGAAAAGACATAAGGGGGGTCTGGGAGGGGCTTAAGTCAATTTCGGGTCATAAACAGTGTGTCCGCCAGATTGAGGCAGCTCCTCCCACCCCAGCATGTCCTTCAGCTCCCCCCACCACAATGACTTCACCCCATTCACCCCATGCGGCTACTTCCCAACAGACCAGTAAATCCAGAAATCCGTCTTTATCTGACCACAGTCTGACCTTCACACGGGCCCAGGTGAGGAAGGAGATGAAAAAGATCAAGGCGAGGAAAGCCTCAGGGCCAGATGACATCAGTGCAAGGCTAATTAAGACTTGTGGGGACCAGCTGTGTGGTATAATTACATATATGTATAATATGAGCCTGAGGCAGGAAATAGTCCCTGAATTATGGAAATCTTCTTGTGTGGTGCCAGTTCCAAAGAAACCTCACCCTATGGACCTCAACGACTACAGACCTGTAGCACTGACATCCCACCTGATGAAGATCTTAGAGAGATTGGTTCTCACACATCTTCGCCCTCTAGTGAGCCCCGCTATGGACCCTCTCCAGTTTGCTTATCAGCCGGGCATTGGGGTAGATGATGCCATCATCCACCTTCTGCACAGGGCTCTGTCTCACCTGGAGAAACCAGGGAACACGGTGAGAATAATGTTCTTTGATTTCTCCAGTGCTTTTAACACCATACAGCCCAGGTTACTGAGAGACAAGCTGGGCCTTGCTGGAGTGGACCACCACCTCTCCAACTGGATCCTAGGCTACCTCACAAATCGACCTCAATACGTGAGAGCCCAAGACTGTGTGTCAGGTACCATGATCTGTAATACGGGGGCACCTCAGGGTACGGTTCTCGCCCCTTTCCTCTTCACACTGTACACTGCTGATTTTAGGTGCAAGTCATCTAGCTGCTACCTACAGAAGTATTCTGACGACTCTGCAATAGTAGGCCTCATCACAGACGATGATGACAGGGAGTACAGAGAACTGAACTGGTTTTTTGTGGACTGGTGCCACCGGAACCACCTGAAGATTAATGCGGGGAAGACCAAGGAGATGGTGGTGGACTTCCGTAAAGGCAGATGCCCTCCAAAACCAGTGGACATCCTGGGGACGGGCATCGAGATTGTGAACACCTATAAGTACCTGGGTTTGCTCCTTAATAATAAGCTGGACTGGGCAGATCATATGGAGGCCCTGTACAGGAAGGGCCACAGCAGGCTCTACCTGCTTAGGAAGCTGAGAGCCTTTGGAATCCGGGGGGCACTTCTTAGGACTTTCTTCAACTCGGTAGTGGCATCAGCCATCTTCTTTGGAGTGGCCTGCTGGGGGAGCAGTATATCAACCAGGGACAGAAATAAACTTGACAAGCTGATTAGAAGGGCCGGCTCTGTCCTGGGGAGCCCACTGGACCCAGTGCAGGTGGTGGGTAACAGAAGGATACTGTCCATGGTGAGTTCCATGCAGAAGAAGAAGTCCCATCCCATGCATGAGACTGTGATTGCGCTGGGCAGTACTGTCAGTGACCGACTGCTCCACCCTAAGTGTGGGAAGGAGCGCTATTGGAAGTCTTTCCTCCCCGCTGCGGTTAGGCTGTACAACCAACACCGACCTAAGCGGAGATCATTACACACAGAGAACTGAAATATCTCTCTGCCTGGTAACCCCCCCCCCCCCCCTCTGCTACTTTCTATCTGTCTGTCTGCTATTAATGTAATGCCTCTTACCTTGGAACATTCCTGTACATGTTGTATTTGTATTTGTAACTGCTTATCTTATCTTTGCTGCTGTAACACACTGAATTTCCCCATTGTGGGACTATTAAAGGACTATTATTATTATTATTATTATTATTATTACACTATGTAACACAAATTTTGTTCCCAGCTTTTAAATGTTATATTCCAATTGCTTATGTCTAAAACAAATTAAAAATTGCTTATATTCATCATAAACTTCGCTTTTGTGACCACGGCAACGAAAATTATGCATTTTTACTATAGAAACAGACGATTTTGCATCTTCTCATTTATACAGTCAGACTAAGAACACTATATGCATTGCAAATTTACACAGATTACCAAAAACTGTTCAGAAGTGTGCGGTTTTCCGAGATTTACGACTATACTGCAAATCAGTTTCACGAATCAATCCCCAAATATAGTCGCCCATCATGTTTTCGTTATATTGTCCTTGGTAACAGCGTTCAAAGTTCATAATGTCCTGGTGAAAGCGCTCGCCTTGCTCCTCTGAATAAGCTCCCATGTTCTCTTTGAACTTATCAAGATGAGCATCAAGGATATGGATTTTGAGTGACATCCTGCAGCCCATTGCAGCATAGTTCTTTATCAGAGTCTGAACCAGTTGTACATAGTTTTCATCTTTATGATTGCCTAGGAAGCCGCGAACCACTGCGACAAAACTGTTCCAAGCTGCTCTCTCCTTCCTATTCAGCTTCTTGGGAAATTCACTGCACTCTATGATCTTCTTGATTTGTGGTCCGACGAAGACACCAGCTTTGATCTTTGCTTCAGACAGCTTAGGTAAAAAAGATCTTGGAGGTAATTGAAAGCTCTCGACTCCTTATCTAGAGCCCTGACAAATTGTTTTATGAGCCCCAACTTGATGTGTAGTGGTGGCATCAGCACCTTGCGTGGGTCCACCAGTGGCTCCCACTTTACATTGTTCTTCCCCACAGTGAACTCTGTCCACTGAGGCCAGTCCAGCCTGTGGTAGTGTGCTTCAGTATCCCGGCTGTCCCAAAGGCAAATAAAGCAAGGATACTTAGTAAAACCACCTTGGAGGCCCATCAGGAATGACACCATTTTGAAATCTCCGATAACTTCCTAGCCGTACTCATCATACTTCAAGGCACCTAGCAACATCTTGACACTGGTGTATTCCTCTTTCAGGTGCACCGAGTGAGCTACAGGAAGAGACGGATACTTGTTCCCATTGTGAAGCAGCATGGCTTTGAGGCTCTTACATGAGCTGTCTATGAAGAGGCGCCACTCAATCGGGTTACAGGTGATACCTATAGCCTCGAATAGACCGGCCACATTGTTGCAGAAGCTCAGTCCATCTTGATGACTGAAGAAGATGGAAAAAACTTGGTGACGCTTCCTCTGATCTGTGACTTGGACGCTTTCATCTAATAAGTTCCATTGCTTGAGCCTTGATGTCAGAAGCTCAGCGTTGGACTTGGTGAGACCAAGGTCTCTGATCAGATCGTTGAGGTCTTTTTGGTTAGGGTAGTATGGCTTCCGCTCCTCATCTGCATATGAAGAGAAATCGTGATCTTCAACGTCTTCCTCGATGTCTGACCTGCTGCTTTCTTTTGAAGGTGGTGTAGCTCTGTCTGGAGGTGTTGGTACAGGAAGGTCAGGGCAGTGTGGTTCTGGGGAAATAGATGACGGAATGTCAGGATACGTTACAGGCGGTGCATTTTTGCCAGTGCGACGTTTGGAAGGGTCCACCATGCAGAAGTAGCAATTTGTTGAGTGATCAGTCGGTTCACGCCAAATTCTTGGGATAACAAAATGCATGGCTCTCTTCTCTCCCCTGTACCAACCTATAAGCAAACAAAATAATATTTGGATTGAGAATTTGATTCAGGCCTATTTCACCCTAATGACTAGTGATATTTACAATATTAACACAGTTAATCTGCTATTTAAGAGAGTAGCATTTATCCACTTACCTTCAAGAGTTTTCTTGCAGTGCTCACATGTGAAATGAGGAGCCCATGGTTTGTCTTGGTCACCAACAGGCATGCCGAAGTATGCTTTGTAGGCCTCACACATCTTAGCAGATGCTTCCACAGAGTACTTTTTTGCTCTTGTCTTTATAAACTGGCCACATACGTAGCAAAATGCGTCTGCTGGATGTATGCAACCTCTTGATGCCATCTAAATTGACTAAGTTGCTGTGAACTGTAAGGAAAAAGGATGTCTCTCCAAACTTGATAAAAATGGTCTTTATTCCATGCAGTATTAAAGTTCAAGAGTGTACTGAGGATTCGGCAGAGCAAGATTGATCACCCGGTACCAGAGTAACACACAATATATACATTTACATTCCTAAGCTCCTCCTGTAATGGGTGTGGGGTGAAGTGTGAATACTGTCCTTATCAGAATCTGAATAGATATTGAATTCACACCTGTCTGTCTAGGTCAATTCCCCTTTGTCTGTGATGGCCATTGCCCACTTACTATGCAATCCCAATCAATTAGATCCTGTCTCTCCTTCTCTCAGGAAGGGCTATAGTGGCCCTATATAACTGTAGTTATACAGCTACCTACAATTCTGTACAGTCCCAGAAGTTCTAGATAATTCTGGGCAGTTCTAGAAACTTCTTGATAGTTCTCACAATTCCAGAAGCTTCTTAAGTATCTTGAAATATTGCGAATATCCTTAAAAATAGATCAATTTCAAAATATCATTGTGCTGACCAAAAAAGCAAAGTTTACAGGGAATAATAACTTTTTTTCTATTCATTTAAGGTACAAACAATCAGGAAAACACACTTAACAACTGGGAACAAATATTTTTTTGAAAATTGTTACATGGTGTTATTATTATTATGTGGTATGGCTTTTTTGATAGAGCAATATATCTTTGTTGACTGCATTGTGTTTGTTTATTGAAGTTATTTAAGTTTTTTTGCATCATATACATTATTTCTTATAAATGTATGGTAATACTAGATGACCCAAATAATAATCTAATTTCTTACAGCATATCAATTATGCATTGCAGAAAGAACATTCTGTACTACACACATTTTGGACCCCATGGCTGGAATCCAGTAATTCGGGCTCAAGACTGAGTCTCACAGCAAACATTTAGAGCAATAAAAATGTAACTAACATTTGACAGATGTCTATTAAAATTCAGTTCCCGTTTAGTTGTGCAGTCATGTTTTCTCAATCCCAGGGAGCTACAGATGTATCCTTTTAACATATGCCTTTCTAAATGAAAAGATATCATCCTGTTCACAGTGCTTCTAAAATAATTCATTCCCATGATAGTATGAAAGTTTCTATAAAGTTATTTTATGTATATATATCTATATATATAGATATATATACAGTATATATGCTATATTATATACCATATCACTGCATTATGCTATGTGCCATGTGATATGATGTGTCCCATGTGCTTTGTTACAGTTCCATGATGTTACATACTTCTTTGTGGGGAAATATAGTGAAAAAGATCTTTTAATTGTCTATATTTTACTATAGAGAAATTCAGACTTCCCCATGAGGCTTTTTATTGCTAGGAAACAGACAGTTATAATTGGGCTTGTGTATTTTCAGTATTTGTCCAGTGAGTGTAAGGTAACAGCCTGTTTTTATGCCTGTCTATCTAATCCTCATCTTTGTAAATTTAAAGTTTATCATAACAATTTAACAACATAATCCTAACTTTAATATTGATAGGGTAAGGTGGTTGAAAAAAAAAACACCTTAGGCTATGTTCACACTTGCACTGTGGTTCTGTTTTTAATGATTCCAACCAAGAATGTCATTATACTACATGTGGGGCACTGAGGTGATAAGGAAAGGACTTAGTAGAGCAAGACTCCTGTGTGTGACTTGAAGGCGTGAACCACATGTGCATGTGATCTCAGTAGTGACTGAGTGACTAGTTACAGGTAGTAGGTGCAAGAGGAACCTAAAGGGCAGTTCCTGAGGATGCATAGAAATTGCTCCACTTTGAGAGAATTCCAAGAGAAAGCTGACGACTTAGAAGTGAGACTTAGGAATAAAGGGTACCCTTCGGACATTATAGAAAAGGCTTGTCGGCATGCCCTGGCCCAGGTTAGAAGAGCATTGCTGACTCCCCATAAAAATACAGAGAGTGACACTCAGATTCGGCTAATAGGGACCTTCGATAATTGTAATAGAGAAATTTGAAAAATTCTCTCCCCACTTTGGAAGATCCTACGTTTGGATCCTGACATTCATGACTTCGTGTCCCCTTATCCATCTATTACATATAGGAGGGGCAGAAATTTAAGAGATAGATTGACTCATAGTCATCTGAATCCTAGAAATAGCAGCGAAACATGGCTGAATAGGAATATTCCACATGGAACTTTTAGATGTGGAAATTGCAGGGCTTGTCCCTACATTAATAGACGTTCATCCTTTTTAGGAGTATCTACCGGCCGGTCCTACAATAACCGTGAGTTTATTAATTGTAGATCTGTAAGAGTAATCTATTTAGCTACATGCTCCTGCCCTAAAAGCTACGTAGGAAAAACTATTAGATAATTTAGAAAGAGAATATTGGAACATATTGGAAACATTAATCGATGCGAAGATCAACCGATTAGTCGGCATGTTTGGGAAGTACATGGAGGAGATCCCAATCACATCTCCTTTCAAGGAATTGAGACCGTAAGATCCACGATCCGTAGAGGTGATCTGGATCGTAAGATTTTACAAAGGGAAGCCCAATGGACATTTAGGTTAAAAACTGTAAAACCCCAGGGCCTTAATGAGGTCATTTCATTTGTCCCTTTTATATAGGCCCAAAATAGCTGATAAATCCATGCATAGATCTTTGCTTTATCAACCTTTATGATATGTTAATATCTGTTTTTGCAAGGAAGTAGTGTGGGTTGGACTATTTATCTTTGCTCCTTTTGTATAGATTTTTTAAGTTGGTAACTCCATGCATAGTACCCTTCAACAACTTCGCAGTAAATCATGACTATATTTGATAGTAGTCATTTTCCAAATGATAGGAAGGTTTATTTCCCTAGATATCTCTTCTATTTCTATCCTTGAGAGTAAGTTTTTGGTTTTGCTGTTTTCCCTTTTCTAAGCTATAATTCTTAATATATGTATGTACTCGTAGTATGGATAACGTGGTTGCAGCATGACCTCCCTTGTCATGTATCAATCAATATTCCGAGATAGATATGACATTTCCCGATATTCAGATATAAATATACAAGATAGAGTAGCTATAATAGTTTGTCCCTGTTATACATGACACTAGATTATCCTTTTCGTTGATGTATGAACCTGATATATTGTTATAATTTTACACATTATATTAAAATTAAAATAATAGAAACCAATATGTCGGGCTATCCCTAAGACAAAAAGCGTTCAGCAATGACATAAGTCTGAGTGCCTATTTTAACAACTTAATAGTTGTTTATTTATCTTCCGCCAGCTGACGGAAGATAAACACATGAGCCTCTCGTTGCAGACGCGGCAGGGAGCGTCTGTGTAACCATAGCGATGTCTCGTTTCCGAGGAAACAATCGGAGAGGAGTGGGAGTGGTTTTGGACACACCCCCTCTCTGTCCGGAACGGGATTGGTTAATTTCTTCCCTGTGTTCTGATATATAAAGACCTTAGTGAGCGCTAAGTTCATGGCTTACGAATCGGCGTCCACCATCAGGGCGCTGAGAACTGCAGTTCTCACTGCATTATCTAATTTTTGTAGGTTAGAATTTCTTTCAATTTTTTTTTTTTCCCTGATGAACCTGGTAGGGTATTAGAATGGGAATTTAGAGAATCTTTGAACCGTAATCCAGGAGCCTAGAACATATATTAGCATTGTTTGCTGTATGGGCTCTGGAGATTTAGTAGTAGCTTGGTAATTGAAAGGTGACTGACTGTTTTTTAGGGTCACGTGAACGAGTTACCAGCCACCACATTTCTAACCATCACTATTTTCTAGATATGCCTCAGCACTTATTTATTTAATGCTCTCATAGCTAGAAGTCATTGCTGGAAGGGCATTTTATATCGACTTTGATGGAGAAATGAAAAAGGCATAGTGTAAACAATATGCCTTTAAATATTGATTTATTCACATCAAGCCATTTGCGATTTAATAGTATTTAGATATATATCAGTAACATTTTAACATATTTAATGAAAGTTGAGTTTTATATGTATTATTTTGGCCATTCTTAATGCCTTGACAGTGTGTAAGGCATCATGAAATTTGAAGATTACCAAAGGATTTTGGGTCGCCATGTAGGGCCCAGTGTCAGAAAGCTGGGTTTGAGTCCTAGGTCATAGGTCTTCCAGTAAGACATTGACCTTAAACATACTTCAAAAAGCACCCAGGAATGGATGGAAACAAACTGCTGGAGAGTTCTGAAGTGTCTGGCAATGAGTCTGGATCTAATCCCATTGAACACCAGAGATCTTAAAATTGCTGTTGGGAGAAGGCACCCTTCAAATATGAAAGACCTGGAGCAGTTTGCAAAAGAAGAATGATCCAGAATTCCAGTTCAGAGGTGTAAGAAGCTTGTTGATGTTTATAGGAAGTGATTGATTTCAGTTATTTTTTGCAAAGGGTGTACAACCAAATATTAAGTTGAGGGTGCAGTAATTTTGTCGGACTCATTTTTGGAGTTTTGTGTGAAATTATATAATCTTTGAATTTTTTTTCACAGTTTTTTATGTTGTTCCAATACACACTAAGTAAATAAATATGTGTATAACAAAACGTGTAATTGCAATCATTTTCTGGGAGAAATACTTCATTTTCTGGAAAAATTTCAGGGGGACCAACACTTATGGCCATGACTGTATATTCCGCCGCAACGACTATGTTGTATAAATTTAACTAAACGTTAAACGTTGGCGTAAACGCAAAGGTTTGGCTGCGGCTGAAACACTGCGGAAAAAAAACTGACTGTTTTACAATCCCTGCATAGTGGATCCCATTCACACACTGCGGAAAAACACACAGAGTCGACATGCTGCGATTTCCAAGACTGTGAAAGTTTTGGAAATCTCAGCATGTCAATCACACCTACGGAAACGCCGGCGGTTTTCCTATAGGTATAATGTAAGCAGAAAGTCCGCAGAGGAAACCTCTGTGGACTTTCTGTGAAAAGCGCTGATGCATTGCAGCTGCAGTTTTTCCCACAGCACTTTTTTTTTTTGCTGCGGTCCGCTACGTCGGGCCTTAGCCTAAAAGTGTGGTTTTGGTTTAAGTGTGACTTAAGATTAAGTGACTTTAGATTCAGGGACTTTAGAAAACCAAAAAACAAATTTTGAGCCTATACACTTTTATTTGAACTGTGTTTTTTTTACTTGTATTTTTTGTTTTGGTGTAATAATCCCCATTAGGTAAGATGTTTTCCATGCTTACCAATGCGGTCCAGTGCACATCTTGCAACATACTGTATATTCTCTGCTTGAGCAGTCAATTGAGGGGGAATACTGCTGTGCAAGATGTAAGCACGTTGCACATTTGGAAGCCCAGATCATGGATCTAAATGAGCAAACTGCAAGACTGAGATCCATTGATAACTTGGAAAGGAGATTGTTGCTCACAGAGAAGGAACTTGCTGGGGTAAGTGCAGAGGGGGATGGTAGCATGGAGCTGCAGGAACATGAGGCAGCTAGCTGGGTGACAGTTAGAAAGTAGTGGAGTAGAGGAAAGAGTGCCAGGGAGGTTAGTCCTGAACTGGCACACTCCAACAAGTTTGCTAAATTGGCAGATGAGGGAAATGTTAGTACAGGGGGAACACTGCTGCAGCAAGACACTTCCATTGACCGCCAGGGGAATGTCTGCTCCAGTAGGAAGGGGGATAGGAGTGCAGAGCAGGCCAGACAGGTGCTAGTAGGGGAAATACTACCTGTACCGCGGGCCACACAAGAGAGACAGTGGGAGATTAGGGAGATAAACAAGTGGCTCAAGAGCTGGTGTAGGAAGGAGGGGTTTGAGTTCTTGGAGAACTGGGCTGACTTTGCTGTGGGCTACAGGTTCTATGGTAGGGATGGGCTGCACCTCAATGGGGAGGGCGCAGTTGTGCTGGGGGAGAAGATGGCTAGACGGTTGGAGGAGTGTTTAAACTAGGGACTGGGGGGGAGGGTAACAAATGTGGAAGGCAAGATAGTGTTGACATGGAAAGAGGGCTAAATAATGTAACTGGGGCAGAGTGGGGGTGGGGTGAGAACAGTCAGTAGGCAGAGGAAGAGTATTGATAAAGATAAACCCATAAAATATATGTATACTAACGCCAGAAGTCTCACTAACAAGATGGAGGAACAAGAAGTGATAATGTTAGGAGAAAAATATAACATAGTGGAGATAAATGAGACAGGGCTGGACTCCAGCTATGAGTGAGCTGTAAATATACAGGGGTACAGTATGTTTAGAAAGGAAGGTACCAATAGGAAAGGGGGAGGGGTTTGCTTATATGTAAAATCCTGCCTTAAGCCAGTCCTACATGAGGACAACTGGGAGGAAAATGAATATGTGGAGTCCTTATGGGTGGAAATTAAGGGAGGAACAAAGAATAATAAAATACTAATAGGGGATTGTTATAAATCCCCAAATATAATGGAAGAAGCTGAAAATATAATAATAAAACAAATTGATGAGGCTGTGAAGAATAATAAAGTCATTATTATGGGGAATTTCAACTACCCAGATATCAACTGATGATCATCTAGGTAATAGTGACCACAACATAGTAAGTTTTCTTGTACACATTAAAATGATGTTCTGTATCTGATACTCATAGCATATAATCAATGTGGTAGAAATGGTTCTCCATTGAGTAATTTATATGAGGCTCTGTTAGCCAGAGGACATCTACAAAAAAACATCTCTCACTCTGGAGGACCCAACTTGATTTACATTTGACAATAACAATTGACTTCAGTGAGAACTGTGTAATTCTTCATATCTCCTGTGGTGGCACTGCAGGGGAATTGAAGACTTTCTGTCAGATTGACCTACAGATTACAGCTGATTTTGGGATGCCATTTAATCGGTTTATTATCAAGGAACCCTTCTAACAAAAAAGGGATTGTCCAAAGCAGACAACCCATTTAGTTCTGCTTTTTAATATAAATCACCATAATGTAGAAAATAAAATTATTTAAAAATTTAGTCAAGAACAACAATGATAAACTGTGTCCTATCAGAGGATAAGAGCCAGCACATCTCCAACAATGGCTGGTGCTTGGTGCACTCTTACCTTCAATGAACTTTATGTTAATTACAGTATTGCTTTGTCAGTTATTTCCTGAATTAATTTTCTGTCTAATTTAATCATTTTTTTATTTCTGAAAAATTAACCAACACATTAGCCTTTTGTATTTACCCTTTATCGTGTAAAGTCTGAGTGAGCCATTAGTACACATGTATTAATATTACTCATGATTAGTTATAAATTACCCAGCAATAGTGCTGAAGTGAGCTGTATAGCAGTTTAATGAATAATTGCAGGTCACCTGGAAATGCTAGAAATGCATGACATATTCCTCCAGAGTGAGATGCATGCATACAGATAGATACATACAGTGTGTAGGTAGATAGATAGATATCCAGACAAAAAGACAGATAGATATAACAAAACACCAGCTTAAATGGAAGAAATAATACAGAGTATATAAACTACATAAAATCACAGCCTCACATTAGCTTTCTTGTTAGCACTGTTGCCTTGCAGCACTGGAAACCTGGGTTTAAATCCAAACAAGGAGAACATCTGCATGCAGTTTGTATGCTATCCCCATGTTTGAATGGGTTTCTACACTCCAAAGACATACTGTTAAAAAATGTATGGTGTGCCCTTGGTGTGCACTTGGGACAGTGTTGACAATATCAGTAAAGTACTGCAGAATATATTATCACTATAAGTAAGTAGAATCATTACAATAAATAAAATCAGCAAAAATCCTTAAGCCAAACAATAATTATTTATCAATGAGTACAAAAAAAAAAATCAATGTTACTTTATTGTAGGATTATTGTACTAAACGTACACAATAAGGGCAGTTAGAACAATAGAACATATTATATGGGGTGGATATGGGGTGGAGGAAATAGCTATTATTCACATTCAAATGCGTGATGATTACAAGAATAACATCAAATCTAGCAGTTGTTACTGACAGGAGGTGATTTTATTCGTTAGAGACTCATCACTCTGGCAATGGTACCATAATATCTTGAAATGCCACCAAGGAATTTGATAGTGTAGAGTGGAAATTTTTAATTAAGGTCTTGTCCAGGTATGCCTCTTGTCCTGGTTTCATTAAGTGGATATGTCTCTTGTATGCCAGCCCTGATGCAAGAATTTGGGTGATTGGATTGGTCTCTGACTTTTTCCCTTTGGGACAAGTAACTAGTCAAAGCTGTCCCCTTTCCCCATTACTATTTGTGTTGATGGGGGTGTTGTATTTGGACCCACAGATTTCTTTATTTGTATGTGTTGGACGATTCTTTGGTATATAATATAAATATAAATTGGTGCAAGTCAGGCTGCAGATATTGGTCCTGGAGGAGTTTTAGGTACTTTGCAGTGAATATATATCTAGGGATCCAATGGAATATGAAGCATTGAACTTATTTCCCCTTGTCTAAAAGTTCAGATATAAAAAGTTATCTTATTTAAACACAAACTTTTTTTTTTATCATTTAGTGAATTGTCCAATTTGGATAAGTAAAAAATGTTTTAATCTGGGGATCAGTCTTTTAAGGGACCTAATTCGTAAGGGTGGGATTCCAAGGATTCATTTAAAATATATAGCATATCTGAAAAAAAAAGTTGGCTTATCAATATACAATGTCTATCTCTTATTTTTTACACATTATGGGTCTCAGAAGTTCATGTATTGTCCAAAATGATGATGCTACTCTGATTCATATGTGCTTGCATTGTCCAAAGCTATTCAGTTATTGGCAGATAGTTGTGGACCATTTGGAGGCGAGGATGGGCATCTTTTTGTTTTCTTGGAGATGTGTGATGTTTAAAAGGTACAAATCTTACTAAATGAGCTGTTGCACGCTTACTTTTGCTTGAGACAATTGACCCCTCGAGTACCATTGTACTCAACTTGGAAGAAGAACATTTTTCAAATCTTACAATATAACAGTGAAGTTTCCCTTAAATAAAATATTCAACTATGCACATAATAGTGACATTTTTCAGTCCATTTCAGCTTTTTCAAATCAATGTTTTAGAATATTCAATAAAAATCTATAATATATAAAAAGGCTATAATATATACCGTCATAAAAGGCAACAAATCCTTTTACAACGACTAAATTTAAATTAGAAGATTCTTTGTCAACTGAATTCTTTACTAGGATATTTCCTTCAAAAAGGAACAACATGATGGAAGCAGACAAAAAAAATCTTCTCCTTGAGTATAATGATTAATTCTAGTTCAGCAAGATCTTGGCTGTCTTACTGAGACTTAATTGAGTTAAAGATAAACATTAGCTAGGAGAATAAACCCAATGGACAAAAACAATTATGTGAAGAGGAGAAAAGAAAAAAATACTTTGTAAATAATTAAGAATATGAGGCCACGTCCAAACTTTGTTATAACACCAGGTTTTACACATGGATATCATTGTGAAATATTGCAGTCATCCGCTGGAAAATGGCTTCTGATAATGAGAATACCTTTAATAGTGTGGAAATGAAAGGCCAGAATCTGACTGAGGTAAGTCAATGAATATCAAGGAGACCTGGGTAATGTTAGATGTTAACCAGGAATATCCATTTTAAAGTCTCTACTATTAGTACCCACATGTATATGGTTACAACGAAACAATGTCCACGTACAGTATAGCTGCACATAAATATATACCATATTTTTCGGACTATAAGACACACTGGACCAAAAGACGCACCTAGGTTTTAGAGGAGGAAAATAGGGAAAAAAATTTTGAAGCAAAAAAATGTGGTAAAACATTTAATATATGGGAGTTGTAGTTTTGCAACAGCTGCAAGGCCACATTGGCAGGTGGCCCTGCAGCTCTACGGAGATGCATAGGGTATCTTTTTTTGTGGGGTCAGATGTACTTTTTAGTTATACCATTTTGGGGAATGTCTATTGCTTTGATCACTTTTTATTCAAATCAGAGGCGAAACAGTGAAAAAAACGGCACTTCGACACTTTTGATTTTTTTTTCCCGCTACAATGTTCACCCTACGGGAAATTTTTTTTTTATAAGTTTGTAGACCGGGCATTTTCAGACACAGAAATACCTAATGTGTACACTACCGTTCAAAAGTTTGGGGTCACCCAGACAATTTTGTGTTTTCCATGAAAACTCACACTTTTATTTATCAAATGAGTTGCAAAATGAATAGAAAATATAGTCAAGACATTGACAAAGTTAGAAATAATGATTTTTATTTGAAATAATAATTTTCTCCTTCAAACTTTGCTTTCGTCAAAGAATGCTCCATTTACAGCAATTACAGCATTGCAGACCTTTGGCATTCTAGCTGTTAATTTACTGAGGTAATCTGGAGAAATTTCACACCATGCTTTCAGAAGCCCCTCCCACAAGTTGGATTGGCTTGATGGGCACTTGATGGAATCCCACAACAGCTCAATGGGATTGAGATCTGGTGACTGCGCTGGCCACTCCATTACAGATAGAATACCAGCTGCCTGCTTCTTCCCTAAATAGTTCTTGCATAATTTGGAGGTGTGCTTTGGGTCATTGTCCTGTTGCAGGATGAAATTGGCTCCAATCAAGCGCTGTCCACAGGGTATGGCATGGCGTTGCAAAATGGAGCGATAGCCTTCCTTATTCAAAATCCCTTTTACCTTGTACAAATCTCCCACTTTATCCAGCACCAAAGCAACCCCAGACCATCACATTACCTCCACCATGCTTGACAGATGGCGTCAGGCACTCTTCCAGCATCTTTTCAGTTGTTCTGCGTCTCACAAATGTTCTTCTGTGTGATCCAAACACCTCAAACCTCGATTCGTCTGTCCATAACACTTTTTTCCAATCTTCCTCTGTCCAATGTCTGTGTTCTTTTGCCCATATTAATCTTTTCCTTTTATTAGCCAGTCTCAGATATGGCTTTTTCTTGGCCATTCTGAAGGCCAGCATCCCTGAGTTGCCTCTTCACTGTAGATGTTGACACTGGCGTTTTGCGGGTACTATTTAATGAAACTACCAGTTGAGGACCTGTGAGGCGTCAATTTCTCAAACTAGAGACTCTAATGTACTTGTTTTGTTGCTCAGTTTTGTAGCGGGGCCTCCCACTTCTCTTTCTACTCTGGTTAGAGCCTGTTTGTGCTGTCCTCTGAAGGAAGTAGTACACACCGTTGTAGGAAATCTTCAGTTTCTTGGCAATATCTCGCATGGAATAGCCTTCATTTCTAAGAACAAGAATAGACTGTCGAGTTTCGCATGAAAGTTCTCTTTTTCTGGCCATTTTGAGAGTTTAATCGAACCAACAAATGTAATGCTCCTGTAAGGGAATTGCCAGTTGAGCAATTTCCCAGTGCTGCTGCAGAACCCTGGGGGGAGGGGCACAACAAGACAGTGAGCCCTAAAGCTGAACTCCCCCCACCCTCCCCGCTGTCCCTGGCTAACTTGCCCGATCTGTCCTAGGCAACAGCCAGCAACCGGTCGATCAGTCCCTTCCTAATATAAGTGACACACAGAACAGGACAAGACAAAACAACACAAAAGCAGAGTCAGCAAGCCAAGGGATCGGTGACAGTCGAGCAATGCAGTACCAAAATGAATTCAAGAGAGTAGTCACAGGGGGAGCCAAAGGTCAGAAGTTAGAAATACATCAATAGCAGAATAGGAGCTATCAGAGACAAGTCACAAGACAGAATCACTAGCCAGCAAGCATGTGAGGGCTGGCAACCTGTTTATAGAAAGTCAGGACCTGCCCCAGACTGGATTGGTAGACAGGTTGTCAATCCCACAGGCAAGGCTGAGATTAACTATTAGTGGAGCAGAGGAAAACCAAGGTGAAGGAGACCGGGGTGGTAGAAACTCAATTACATAGTCTAGGACAGTGTTCAGAGTGAGCAACAAGAATCTTAACCCCTTAAGGACACAGCCCAAAAGTGCGTTAAGGACCAGGCCTTGTTTTTCAAAACTGACATGTGTCTCTTTATGTGGCAAGAACTTTGAGACGCTTTAACTTACTCAAGTGATTTTGAGATTGTTTTCTTGTGACACATTGTACTTCATGTTAGTGGTAAACACTAATCAATATTTTTGTATTTATTTATAAAAAAATAGGATATTTGATGGAAATTTGGAAAAAAATCGCAATTTTCAAAATGTGAAAGTCTCTGCTTTTCAGACAGATAGTCATACCACCCAAATACATTAATAAATATTATCTACCATATCTCTGCTTTATATTGACATCATCTTTTAATTGTCCTTTAATTTATTTTGGATGTTAGGAGGCTTACAAGTGTAACAGCGATTTTCCAGATTTACAAGAAAATTTCCCAAACTAATTTTTTAGGGACCACTTCAGTTCTGAAGGGGATTATAAAGGCCTATATATTAGAAACCCCCCATAAATCACCCCATTTTCAAAACTGCACCCCTGAAATAATTCAAAACAGCATTTGGGAAGTTTGTTAACCCTTTAAGCATTTCACAAGAATTAAAACGATATCGAGGTGAAATTTAGACATTTCATTTTTTTCCACTAATCCCTTCATTTAGCCCTAAATTTAACACCTTCA